>JAQIHN010000203.1:0-117808 GCA_027917425.1 Gastrophryne carolinensis | reverse complement strand
TTCTGTATCTTGTGTATATACTGTATGTTCTCTGTATCTTATGTGTATACTGTATGTTCTCTGTATCTTATGTATATACTGTATGTTCTCTGTATCTTATGTGTATACTGTATGTTCTCTGTATCTTATGTATAGACTGTATGTTCTCTGTATCTTATGTGTATACTGTATGTTCTCTGTATCTTATGTATATACTGTATGTTCTCTGTATCTTATGTGTATACTGTATGTTCTCTGTATGTTATGTATAGACTGTATGTTCTCTGTATCTTATGTGTATACTGTATGTTCTCTGTATCTTATGTATATACTGTATGTTCTCTGTATCTTATGTGTATACTGTATGTTCTCTGTATCTTATGTATATACTGTATGTTCTCTGTATCTTATGTATATACTGTATGTTCTCTGTATCTTATGTGTATACTGTATGTTCTCTGTATCTTATGTATATACTGTATGTTCTCTGTATCTTATGTGTATACTGTATGTTCTCTGTATCTTATCTGTATACTGTCTGTTCTCTGTATCTTATGTGTATACTGTATGTTCTCTGTATCTTATCTGTATACTGTATGTTCTCTGTATCTTATCTGTATACTGTATGTTCTCTGTATCTTATGTATATACTGTATGTTCTCTGTATCTTATGTATATACTGTATGTTCTTTGTATCTTATGTGTATACTGTATGTTCTCTGTATCTTATGTATATACTGTATGTTCTCTGTATCTTATGTGTATACTGTATGTTCTCTGTATCTTATGTGTATACTGTATGTTCTCTGTATCTTATGTATAGACTGTATGTTCTCTGTATCTTATGTGTATACTGTATGTTCTCTGTATCTTATGTATATACTGTATGTTCTCTGTATCTTATGTATAGACTGTATGTTCTCTTTATCTTTTGTATATACTGTATGTTCTCTGTATCTTATGTGTATACTGTATGTTCTCTGTATCTTATGTATATACTGTATGTTCTCTGTATCTTATGTATATACTGTATGTTCTCTGTATCTTATGTATAGACTGTATGTTCTCTTTATCTTTTGTATATACTGTATGTTCTCTGTATCTTATGTGTATACTGTATGTTCTCTGTATCTTATGTGTATACTGTATGTTCTCTGTATCTTATGTATATACTGTATGTTCTCTGTATCTTATGTGTATACTGTATGTTCTCTGTATCTTATGTATATACTGTATGTTCTGTGTATCTTATGTATATACTTATGTTCTCTATATCTTATATGTATATACTGTATGTTCTCTGTATCTTATGTGTATACTGTATGTTCTCTGTATCTTATATGTATATACTGTATGTTCTCTGTATCTTATGTGTATACTGTATGTTCTCTGTATCTTATGTATATACTGTATGTTGTCTGTATCTTATGTGTATACTGTATGTTCTCTGTATCTTATGTGTATACTGTATGTTCTCTGTATCTTGTGTATATACTGTATGTTCTCTGTATCTTATGTGTATACTGTATGTTCTCTGTATCTTATGTGTATACTGTATGTTCTCTGTATCTTATGTATAGACTGTATGTTCTCTGTATCTTATGTGTATACTGTATGTTCTCTGTATCTTATGTATATACTGTATGTTCTCTGTATCTTATGTGTATACTGTATGTTCTCTGTATCTTATGTATATACTGTATGTTCTCTGTATCTTATGTATATACTGTATGTTCTCTGTATCTTATGTATATACTGTATGTTCTCTGTATCTTTTGTATATACTGTATGTTCTCTGTATCTTATGTATATACTGTATGTTCTCTGTATCTTATGTGTATACTGTATGTTCTCTGTATCTTATGTATATACTGTATGTTCTCTGTATCTTATGTGTATACTGTATGTTCTCTGTATCTTATGTATATACTGTATGTTCTCTATATCTTATGTGTATACTGTATGTTCTCTATATCTTATGTATATACTGTATGTTCTCTGTATCTTATGTGTATACTGTATGTTCTCTGTATCTTATGTGTATACTGTATGTTCTCTGTATCTTATGTGTATACTGTATGTTCTTTGTATCTTATGTGTATACTGTATGTTCTCTGTATCTTATGTATATACTGTATGTTCTCTGTATCTTATGTGTATACTGTATGTTCTCTGTATCTTATGTGTATACTGTATGTTCTCTGTATCTTATGTATAGACTGTATGTTCTCTGTATCTTATGTGTATACTGTATGTTCTCTGTATCTTATGTATATACTGTATGTTCTCTGTATCTTATGTATAGACTGTATGTTCTCTGTATCTTATGTGTATACTGTATGTTCTCTGTATCTTATGTATATACTGTATGTTCTCTGTATCTTATGTATATACTGTATGTTCTCTGTATCTTATGTGTATACTGTATGTTCTTTGTATCTTATGTGTATACTGTATGTTCTCTGTATCTTATGTATATACTGTATGTTCTCTGTATCTTATGTGTATAATGTATGTTCTCTGTATCTTATGTGTATACTGTATGTTCTCTGTATCTTATGTGTATACTGTATGTTCTCTGTATCTTATGTATATACTGTATGTTCTCTGTATCTTATGTATATACTGTATGTTCTCTGTATCTTATGTATAGACTGTATGTTCTGTTATCTTTTGTATATACTGTATGTTCTCTGTATCTTATGTGTATACTGTATGTTCTCTGTATCTTATGTGTATACTGTATGTTCTCTGTATCTTATGTATATACTGTATGTTCTCTGTATCTTATGTGTATACTGTATGTTCTCTGTATCTTATGTATATACTGTATGTTCTCTGTATCTTATGTGTATACTGTATGTTCCCTGTATCTTATGTATATACTGTATGTTCTCTGTATCCTATGTGTATACTGTATGTTCTTTGTATCTTATGTGTATACTGTATGTTCCCTGTATCTTATGTATATACTGTATGTTCTCTGTATCTTATGTGTATACTGTATGTTCTTTGTATCTTATGTGTATACTGTATGTTCTCTGTATCTTATGTGTATACTGTATGTTCTTTGTATCTTATGTGTATACTGTATGTTCTCTGTATCTTATGTGTATACTGTATGTTCCCTGTATCTTATGTATATACTGTATGTTCTCTGTATCTTATGTGTATACTGTATGTTCTTTGTATCTTATGTGTATACTGTATGTTCTCTGTATCTTATGTGTATACTGTATGTTCTCTGTATCTTATGTATATACTGTATGTTCTCTGTATCTTATGTATATACTGTATGTTCTCTGTATCTTATGTATATACTGTATGTTCTCTGTATCTTATGTATATACTGTATGTTCTCTGTATCTTATGTGTATACTGTATGTTCTCTGTATCTTATGTATATACTGTATGTTCTCTGTATCTTATGTATATACTGTATGTTCTCTGTATCTTATGTATATACTGTATGTTCTCTGTATCTTATGTATATACTGTATGTTCTCTGTATCTTATGTATATACTGTATGTTCTCTGTATCTTATGTATATACTGTATGTTCTCTGTATCTTATGTATATACTGTATGTTCTCTGTATCTTATGTATATACTGTATGTTCTCTGTATCTTATGTATATACTGTATGTTCTCTGTATCTTATGTGTATACTGTATGTTCTTTGTATCTTATGTGTATACTGTATGTTCTCTGTATCTTATGTATATACTGTATGTTCTCTGTATCTTATGTATATACTGTAAGTTCTCTGTATCTTATGTGTATACTGTATGTTCTCTGTATCTTATGTGTATACTGTATGTTCTCTGTATCTTATGTGTATACTGTATGTTCTCTGTATCTTATGTGTATACTGTATGTTCTCTGTATCTTATGTGTATATACTGTATGTTCTCTGTATCTTATGTATATACTGTATGTTCTCTGTATCTTATGTGTATACTGTATGTTCTCTGTATCTTATGTGTATACTGTTATGTTCTCTGTATCTTATGTATATACTGTATGTTCTCTGTATCTTATGTATATACTGTATGTTCTCTGTATCTTATGTATATACTGTATGTTCTCTGTATCTTATGTATATACTGTATGTTCTCTGTATCTTATGTGTATACTGTATGTTCTCTGTATCTTATGTATATACTGTATGTTCTCTGTATCTTATGTATATACTGTATGTTTTCTGTATCTTATGTATATACTGTATGTTCTCTGTATCTTATGTATATACTGTATGTTCTCTGTATCTTATGTGTATACTGTATGTTCTCTTTATCTTATGTATATACTGTATGTTCTCTGTATCTTATGTATATACTGTATGTTCTCTGTATCTTATGTGTATACTGTATGTTCTTTGTATCTTATGTATATACTGTATGTTCTCTGTATCTTATGTATATACTGTATGTTCTCTGTATCTTATCTATATACTGTATGTTCTCTGTATCTTATGTGTATACTGTATGTTCTCTGTATCTTATGTATATACTGTATGTTCTCTGTATCTTATGTATATACTGTATGTTCTCTGTATCTTATGTGTATACTGTATGTTCTCTGTATCTTATGTGTATACTGTATGTTCTTTGTATCTTATGTATATACTGTATGTTCTCTGTATCTTATGTGTATACTGTATGTTCTCTGTATCTTATGTGTATACTGTATGTTCTTTGTATCTTATGTATATACTGTATGTTCTCTGTATCTTATGTGTATACTGTATGTTCTTTGTATCTTATGTGTATACTGTATGTTCTCTGTATCTTATGTATATACTGTATGTTCTCTGTATCTTATGTGTATACTGTATGTTCTCTGTATCTTATGTGTATACTGTATGTTCTTTGTATCTTATGTATATACTGTATGTTCTCTGTATCTTATGTATATACTGTATGTTCTCTGTATCTTATGTGTATACTGTATGTTCTCTGTATCTTATGTATATACTGTATGTTCTCTGTATCTTATGTGTATACTGTATGTTCTTTGTATCTTATGTGTATACTGTATGTTCTCTGTATCTTATGTATATACTGTATGTTCTCTGTATCTTATGTGTATACTGTATGTTCTCTGTATCTTATGTGTATACTGTATGTTCTCTGTATCTTATGTATATACTGTATGTTCTCTGTATCTTATGTATATACTGTATGTTCTCTGTATCTTATGTGTATACTGTATGTTCTCTGTATCTTATGTATATACTGTATGTTCTCTGTATCTTATGTATATACTGTATGTTCTCTGTATCTTATGTATATACTGTATGTTCTCTGTATCTTATGTATATACTGTATGTTCTCTGTATCTTAGGATAGATGTGTGCTTATCCCAGGCATGTTTAAATTCAGTGACTGTTGATTTTTCTACTACCTGTGCTGAAAGTTTGTTCCCAGCATCTACTACTCTTTCTGTAACATAATATTTTCTAACATTGCTCCTGATCTTCCCCCCGACCAGCTTCAGGTTGGGCCCCTTGTTCTGTCATTAAGTTATTATTCACTCCTGTCACATATATGAAGGTCTCCATCATGCCCCCCCCCCCCCCCCTCTCCCTTCTTTCCTCCACACATTACACAGAATGGGGCCCAGGACTGAGCCTTCTCCTGTGTCACTTACACACATATTACACAGAATGGGGCCCAGGACAGAGCCTTCTCCCATGTCACTTACACACATATTACACAGAATGGGGCCCAGGACTGAGCCTTCTCCTATGTCACTTACACACATATTACACAGAATGGGGCCCAGGACTGAGCCTTCTCCTATGTCACTTACACACATATTACACAGAATGGGGCCCAGGACTGAGCCTTCTCCTATGTCACTTACACACATATTACACAGAATGGGGCCCAGGACTGAGCCTTTTTCTATGTCACTTACACACATATTACACAGAATGGGGCCCAGGACAGAGCCTTCTCCTATGTCACTTACACACATATTACACAGAATGGGGCCCAGGAATGAGCCTTCTCCTATGTCACTTACACACATATTACACAGAACGGGGCCCAGGACAGAGCCTTCTCCTATGTCACTTACACACACATTACACAGAATGGGGCCCAGGACTGAGCCTTCTCCTATGTCACTTACACACATATTACACAGAATGGGGCCCAGGACTGAGCCTTCTCCTATGTCAATTACACACATATTACACAGAATGGGGCCCAGGACTGAGCCTTTTTCTATGTCACTTACACACATATTACACAGAATGGGGCCCAGGACAGAGCCTTCTCCTATGTCACTTACACACATATTACACAGAATGGGGCCCAGGACTGAGCCTTTTTCTATGTCACTTACACACATATTACACAGAATGGGGCCCAGGACAGAGCCTTCTCCTATGTCACTTACACACATATTACACAGAATGGGGCCCAGGACTGAGCCTTCTCCTATGTCACACACATATTACACAGAACGGGGCCCAGGACAGAGCCTTCTCCTATGTCACTTACACACATATTACACAGAATGGGGCCCAGGACTGAGCCTTCTCCTATGTCACTTACACACATATTACACAGAATGGGGCCCAGCACTGAGCCTTCTCCTATGTCAATTACACACATATTACACAGAATGGGGCCCAGGACTGAGCCTTTTTCTATGTCACTTACACACATATTACACAGAATGGGGCCCAGGACAGAGCCTTCTCCTATGTCACTTACACACATATTACACAGAATGGGGCCCAGGACTGAGCCTTCTCCTATGTCACACACATATTACACAGAACGGGGCCCAGGACAGAGCCTTCTCCTATGTCACTTACACACATATTACACAGAATGGGGCCCAGGACTGAGCCTTCTCCTATGTCACTTACACACATATTACACAGAATGGGGCCCAGCACTGAGCCTTCTCCTATGTCACTTACACACATATTACACAGAATGGGGCCCAGGACTGAGCCTTCTCCTATGTCACTTACACACATATTACACAGAATGGGGCCCAGGACTGAGCCTTCTCCTATGTCACTTACACACATATTACACAGAATGGGGCCCGGGACTGAGCCTTCTCCTATGTCACTTACACACATATTACACAGAATGGGGCCCAGGAATGAGCCTTCTCCTATGTCACTTACACACATATTACACAGAACGGGGCCCAGGACAGAGCCTTCTCCTATGTCACTTACACACATATTACACAGAATGGGGCCCAGGACTGAGCCTTCTCCTATGTCACTTACACACATATTACACAGAATGGGGCCCAGCACTGAGCCTTCTCCTATGTCACTTACACACATATTACACAGAATGGGGCCCAGGACTGAGCCTTCTCCTATGTCACTTACACACATATTACACAGAATGGGGCCCAGGACTGAGCCTTCTCCTATGTCACTTACACACATATTACACAGAATGGGGCCCAGGACTGAGCCTTCTCCTATGTCACTTACACACATATTACACAGAATGGGGCCCAGGACTGAGCCTTCTCCTATGTCACTTACACACATATTACACAGAATGGGGCCCAGGACTGAGCCTTCTCCTATGTCACTTACACACATATTACACAGAATGGGGCCCGGGACTGAGCCTTCTTCTATGTCACTTACACACATATTACACAGAACGGGGCCCAGGACAGAGCCTTCTCCTATGTCACTTACACACATATTACACAGAATGGGGCCCAGGACTGAGCCTTCTCCTATGTCACTTACACACATATTACACAGAATGGGGCCCAGCACTGAGCCTTCTCCTATGTCACTTACACACATATTACACAGAATGGGGCCCAGGACTGAGCCTTCTCCTATGTCACTTACACACATATTACACAGAATGGGGCCCAGGACTGAGCCTTCTCCTATGTCACTTACACACATATTACACAGAATGGGGCCCAGGACTGAGCCTTCTCCTATGTCACTTACACACATATTACACAGAATGGGGCCCAGGACTGAGCCTTCTCCTATGTCACTTACACACATATTACACAGAACGGGGCCCAGGACAGAGCCTTCTCCTATGTCACTTACACACATATTACACAGAATGGGGCCCAGGACAGAGCCTTCTCCTATGTCACTTACACACATATTACACAGAATGGGGCCCAGGACAGAGCCTTCTCCTATGTCACTTACACACATATTACACAGAATGGGGCCCAGGACTGAGCCTTCTCCTATGTCACTTACACACATATTACACAGAATGGGGCCCAGCACTGAGCCTTCTCCTATGTCACTTACACACATATTACACAGAATGGGGCCCAGGACTGAGCCTTCTCCTATGTCACTTACACACATATTACACAGAATGGGGCCCAGGACTGAGCCTTCTCCTATGTCACTTACACACATATTACACAGAATGGGGCCCAGGACAGAGCCTTCTCCTATGTCACTTACACACATATTACACAGAATGGGGCCCGGGACTGAGCCTTCTCCTATGTCACTTACACACATATTACACAGAACGGGGCCCAGGACAGAGCCTTCTCCTATGTCACTTACACACATATTACACAGAATGGGGCCCAGGACTGAGCCTTCTCCTATGTCACTTACACACATATTACACAGAATGGGGCCCAGCACTGAGCCTTCTCCTATGTCACTTACACACATATTACACAGAATGGGGCCCAGGACTGAGCCTTCTCCTATGTCACTTACACACATATTACACAGAATGGGGCCCAGGACTGAGCCTTCTCCTATGTCACTTACACACATATTACACAGAATGGGGCCCAGGACTGAGCCTTCTCCTATGTCACTTACACACATATTACACAGAATGGGGCCCAGGACTGAGCCTTCTCCTATGTCACTTACACACATATTACACAGAATGGGGCCCAGGACTGAGCCTTCTCCTATGTCACTTACACACATATTACACAGAATGGGGCCCAGGACTGAGCCTTCTCCTATGTCACTTACACACATATTACACAGAATGGGGCCCAGGACTGAGCCTTTTTCTATGTCACTTACACACATATTACACAGAATGGGGCCCAGGACAGAGCCTTCTCCTATGTCACTTACACACATATTACACAGAATGGGGCCCAGGAATGAGCCTTCTCCTATGTCACTTACACACATATTACACAGAACGGGGCCCAGGACAGAGCCTTCTCCTATGTCACTTACACACACATTACACAGAATGGGGCCCAGGACTGAGCCTTCTCCTATGTCACTTACACACATATTACACAGAATGGGGCCCAGGACTGAGCCTTCTCCTATGTCAATTACACACATATTACACAGAATGGGGCCCAGGACTGAGCCTTTTTCTATGTCACTTACACACATATTACACAGAATGGGGCCCAGGACAGAGCCTTCTCCTATGTCACTTACACACATATTACACAGAATGGGGCCCAGGACTGAGCCTTTTTCTATGTCACTTACACACATATTACACAGAATGGGGCCCAGGACAGAGCCTTCTCCTATGTCACTTACACACATATTACACAGAATGGGGCCCAGGACTGAGCCTTCTCCTATGTCACACACATATTACACAGAACGGGGCCCAGGACAGAGCCTTCTCCTATGTCACTTACACACATATTACACAGAATGGGGCCCAGGACTGAGCCTTCTCCTATGTCACTTACACACATATTACACAGAATGGGGCCCAGCACTGAGCCTTCTCCTATGTCAATTACACACATATTACACAGAATGGGGCCCAGGACTGAGCCTTTTTCTATGTCACTTACACACATATTACACAGAATGGGGCCCAGGACAGAGCCTTCTCCTATGTCACTTACACACATATTACACAGAATGGGGCCCAGGACTGAGCCTTCTCCTATGTCACACACATATTACACAGAACGGGGCCCAGGACAGAGCCTTCTCCTATGTCACTTACACACATATTACACAGAATGGGGCCCAGGACTGAGCCTTCTCCTATGTCACTTACACACATATTACACAGAATGGGGCCCAGCACTGAGCCTTCTCCTATGTCACTTACACACATATTACACAGAATGGGGCCCAGGACTGAGCCTTCTCCTATGTCACTTACACACATATTACACAGAATGGGGCCCAGGACTGAGCCTTCTCCTATGTCACTTACACACATATTACACAGAATGGGGCCCGGGACTGAGCCTTCTCCTATGTCACTTACACACATATTACACAGAATGGGGCCCAGGACTGAGCCTTCTCCTATGTCACTTACACACATATTACACAGAATGGGGCCCAGGACTGAGCCTTCTCCTATGTCACTTACACACATATTACACAGAATGGGGCCCAGGACTGAGCCTTTTTCTATGTCACTTACACACATATTACACAGAATGGGGCCCAGGACAGAGCCTTCTCCTATGTCACTTACACACATATTACACAGAATGGGGCCCAGGAATGAGCCTTCTCCTATGTCACTTACACACATATTACACAGAACGGGGCCCAGGACAGAGCCTTCTCCTATGTCACTTACACACACATTACACAGAATGGGGCCCAGGACTGAGCCTTCTCCTATGTCACTTACACACATATTACACAGAATGGGGCCCAGGACTGAGCCTTCTCCTATGTCAATTACACACATATTACACAGAATGGGGCCCAGGACTGAGCCTTTTTCTATGTCACTTACACACATATTACACAGAATGGGGCCCAGGACAGAGCCTTCTCCTATGTCACTTACACACATATTACACAGAATGGGGCCCAGGACTGAGCCTTTTTCTATGTCACTTACACACATATTACACAGAATGGGGCCCAGGACAGAGCCTTCTCCTATGTCACTTACACACATATTACACAGAATGGGGCCCAGGACTGAGCCTTCTCCTATGTCACACACATATTACACAGAACGGGGCCCAGGACAGAGCCTTCTCCTATGTCACTTACACACATATTACACAGAATGGGGCCCAGGACTGAGCCTTCTCCTATGTCACTTACACACATATTACACAGAATGGGGCCCAGCACTGAGCCTTCTCCTATGTCAATTACACACATATTACACAGAATGGGGCCCAGGACTGAGCCTTTTTCTATGTCACTTACACACATATTACACAGAATGGGGCCCAGGACAGAGCCTTCTCCTATGTCACTTACACACATATTACACAGAATGGGGCCCAGGACTGAGCCTTCTCCTATGTCACACACATATTACACAGAACGGGGCCCAGGACAGAGCCTTCTCCTATGTCACTTACACACATATTACACAGAATGGGGCCCAGGACTGAGCCTTCTCCTATGTCACTTACACACATATTACACAGAATGGGGCCCAGCACTGAGCCTTCTCCTATGTCACTTACACACATATTACACAGAATGGGGCCCAGGACTGAGCCTTCTCCTATGTCACTTACACACATATTACACAGAATGGGGCCCAGGACTGAGCCTTCTCCTATGTCACTTACACACATATTACACAGAATGGGGCCCGGGACTGAGCCTTCTCCTATGTCACTTACACACATATTACACAGAATGGGGCCCAGGAATGAGCCTTCTCCTATGTCACTTACACACATATTACACAGAACGGGGCCCAGGACAGAGCCTTCTCCTATGTCACTTACACACATATTACACAGAATGGGGCCCAGGACTGAGCCTTCTCCTATGTCACTTACACACATATTACACAGAATGGGGCCCAGCACTGAGCCTTCTCCTATGTCACTTACACACATATTACACAGAATGGGGCCCAGGACTGAGCCTTCTCCTATGTCACTTACACACATATTACACAGAATGGGGCCCAGGACTGAGCCTTCTCCTATGTCACTTACACACATATTACACAGAATGGGGCCCAGGACTGAGCCTTCTCCTATGTCACTTACACACATATTACACAGAATGGGGCCCAGGACTGAGCCTTCTCCTATGTCACTTACACACATATTACACAGAATGGGGCCCAGGACTGAGCCTTCTCCTATGTCACTTACACACATATTACACAGAATGGGGCCCGGGACTGAGCCTTCTTCTATGTCACTTACACACATATTACACAGAACGGGGCCCAGGACAGAGCCTTCTCCTATGTCACTTACACACATATTACACAGAATGGGGCCCAGGACTGAGCCTTCTCCTATGTCACTTACACACATATTACACAGAATGGGGCCCAGCACTGAGCCTTCTCCTATGTCACTTACACACATATTACACAGAATGGGGCCCAGGACTGAGCCTTCTCCTATGTCACTTACACACATATTACACAGAATGGGGCCCAGGACTGAGCCTTCTCCTATGTCACTTACACACATATTACACAGAATGGGGCCCAGGACTGAGCCTTCTCCTATGTCACTTACACACATATTACACAGAATGGGGCCCAGGACTGAGCCTTCTCCTATGTCACTTACACACATATTACACAGAACGGGGCCCAGGACAGAGCCTTCTCCTATGTCACTTACACACATATTACACAGAATGGGGCCCAGGACAGAGCCTTCTCCTATGTCACTTACACACATATTACACAGAATGGGGCCCAGGACAGAGCCTTCTCCTATGTCACTTACACACATATTACACAGAATGGGGCCCAGGACTGAGCCTTCTCCTATGTCACTTACACACATATTACACAGAATGGGGCCCAGCACTGAGCCTTCTCCTATGTCACTTACACACATATTACACAGAATGGGGCCCAGGACTGAGCCTTCTCCTATGTCACTTACACACATATTACACAGAATGGGGCCCAGGACTGAGCCTTCTCCTATGTCACTTACACACATATTACACAGAATGGGGCCCAGGACAGAGCCTTCTCCTATGTCACTTACACACATATTACACAGAATGGGGCCCGGGACTGAGCCTTCTCCTATGTCACTTACACACATATTACACAGAACGGGGCCCAGGACAGAGCCTTCTCCTATGTCACTTACACACATATTACACAGAATGGGGCCCAGGACTGAGCCTTCTCCTATGTCACTTACACACATATTACACAGAATGGGGCCCAGCACTGAGCCTTCTCCTATGTCACTTACACACATATTACACAGAATGGGGCCCAGGACTGAGCCTTCTCCTATGTCACTTACACACATATTACACAGAATGGGGCCCAGGACTGAGCCTTCTCCTATGTCACTTACACACATATTACACAGAATGGGGCCCAGGACTGAGCCTTCTCCTATGTCACTTACACACATATTACACAGAATGGGGCCCAGGACTGAGCCTTCTCCTATGTCACTTACACACATATTACACAGAATGGGGCCCGGGACTGAGCCTTCTCCTATGTCACTTACACACATATTACACAGAACGGGGCCCAGGACAGAGCCTTCTCCTATGTCACTTACACACATATTACACAGAATGGGGCCCAGGACTGAGCCTTCTCCTATGTCACTTACACACATATTACACAGAATGGGGCCCAGGACAGAGCCTTGCGGCACACCACTTGTAACTCGCCTTTGTTCAGATTGCACGCCATTTACAACAACACTCTGATACCGATCCCTCAGCCAACTGGAAATCCACTGAACTATCCAGGGATTGAGTCCTACCTTCAATAACTTATCTATGATCCTTATGTGGTACAATGTCAAAGGCTTTGCTAAAATCCAGATAATAGGCGATATCCACAACGCCACCTTCATCTAACACTTTAGTGACATTGTCAAAGAAATCAATAAGATTGGTCACATGATCGGCCCTCAGTAAAGCCGCTGCTTTGGGTCCAATAGGTCATTAATTTTTAGATGGGAAATGATGTTTTTTTAAGAGTGTTTCCATTAATTTGACCACTATAGATGTTACACTAACTGACCTGTAATTACCGGCTTCTTCTCTACTCCCCTTCTTATGGATTGGTTTTGGATTGGTGATTAAAGCGGACCTGAACTGCTTAGACTGGTGATACAATATCTATTAGATCTATTAGATGTATAACCCCAACATGCAGTGCGGATTGCCTTATTTATATACATATGCGGGTAACAATGGACACTTATGGACTATAGAAATAAAGTTGATACATTTGTATATAAATAAGGCAATACACACTGTATGTTGGGGTAATACAATGACCAATGTAAAAGACAGACAAACACAGAGGGAGGGGCTTAGCACCCCAGGCCTTTGCCACACCCCCCTCCTAATAGGAGCACCAACACTTTATAAAAAGTTCAAATTTCATTTTATTTATACAATATCAAAAAAAGAGATCATAAAACCAACAACACCAAACATACAATTATTATGATAATCGATAGCGGCTTCCAGGGTGATTATCATAATAATTGTATAATATATGGCCTTTTTTCATGAACATTGATTTGTGAATTGAACAGAGTACTGTTTGGATAGATGCAGTTGTGGTTTTATTTTGGCCCTTATTTAAGAAGGGAAAGCGTCAGGTAGCGGCTGGTTAATGAGAGGTAGCGACAGGTAGCGACTGGTGAACGCCGGACACGTCAGCAATTACACATTTATCAAGCAGAATCTGTTGAGCGACTGGGATAGCGCCATGTAGCGTCTGATTCATCATTATCACAGCCTCAGCGAACAGCGCCGGCGTTCAGCCTTGCACAGCGCCAGGTATGACCTCTCGCTACCTGACGCTCTCCCATATATTTCAATGGACGATCCTTTTCTTCTCTTTAAATGGGTTTTTTTTCCAAAAAATCACAAATAATTCTGTGACCTCTCCTGACATTGAAAAAGCAGTTTTTTCATAATTTTTTCATTTTTTATATACTTCCTCAGAAATGACATCACAGCTCTGCCATTAAAGTGTCATGTTACAATGTTGTTACAATGTAATTCCATATGTTTTCGCTTTGTTACTGGTGGATAGATGCTGAAAAACAGACTTTAATCACACAGCCTCCTGCGCTCTGGGCTTCAGAGAAGCATTTTTCAGCGCCAGAGATTTGTGAGGCTGTTTTTTTGCTGAATATGGTGTGAGTCGGTCGCTATGAGCAGTCGCTAACATGCGCTCTCATACAGCGCTGTACTGGTCAAATAGCGACTCCTCACAATGTATTCAACATTACTGAACAGCGACTGAGTCGCTATAAAGTAGCGACTCACGGCCGAGCACAGCGACTACTAGCGGGCGCTCTGAAAATGCTGCTACAGACGCTCATCTGTCGCTACCTGGCGCTAATGATGAATCAGCCTCTAAGTGTTGTATGTAAATAAAATGAAATTTGAACTTTTTATAAAGTGTTGGTGCTCCTATTAGGAGGGGGTTGTGGCAAAGGCCTATGGTGCTAAGCCCCTCCCTCTGTGTTTGTCTTACTAGTTGGTTGTAGTGAGCGCACAAAAAATGATATACACTCGCTGGTGCCATCCTCGTTCTAAGTGTAAAAGATAGAGCGATGGCAAAGACAGTGCCACTAACCAGTATGTGCAAAAGTAGCAAAAGCATCCATACTTAATAAGCCCTATCGCCATACCCTCAACGCCTCATAAGCTTAGATAAAATCAACATGAGGGAAGTAGAAAAAGGAATACAAGACAATAACCTGCAGCCCACAGAAAAATACGTTCGTGTGCAAAATAGTTGGTCAGAAGAAGTAGAATTAGGCCCTTATTTAGGAAGGGATAGCGTCAGGTAGCGGCTGGTTAATGAGAGGTAGCGACAGATAGCGACTGGTGAACGCCGGACACGGCAGCAATTACACATTTATCAAGCAGAATCTGTTTAGCGTCTGGGATAGCGCCATGTAGCGTCTGATTCATCATTATCCCAGCCTCAGCGAACAGCGCCGGCGTTCAGCCTTGCACAGCGCCAGGTATGACCTCTCGCTACCTGACGCTCTCCCATACATTTCAATGGACGATCCTTTTCTTCTCTTTAAACTGTTTTTTTTTTTTGTTTTTTGTTTTTTAAATCACAAATAATTCTGTGACCTCTCCTGACATTGAATAAGCAGTTTTTTCATAATTTTTTCATGTTTTATATATTTCCTCAGAAATGACATCACAGCTCTGCCATTATAGTGTCATGTTACAATGTTGTTACAATGTAATTCCATATGTTTTCGCTTTGTTACTGGTGGATAGATGCTGAAAAACAGACTTTAATCACACAGCCTCCTGCGCTCTGGGCTTCAGAGAAGCATTTTTCAGCGGCAGAGATTTGTGAGGCTGTTTTTTTGCTGAATATGGGGTCGGTCGCTATGAGCAGTCGCTAACATGCGCTCCCATACAGCGCTGTACTGGTCAAATAGCGACTCCTCACAACTTCAACATTACTGAACAGCGACTGAGTCGCTATAAAGTAGAGATTCACGGCCGAGCACTGCGACTACTAGCGGGCGCTCTGAAAATGCCTGCTACAGACGCTCATCTGTCGCAACCTGCCGCTAATGATGAATCAGCCTCTTAGACTGGGAGGCCGATTCATTAATAGTGGCAGGTAGCGACAGTTGAGCGACTGTAGCGGCATTTTCAGAGCTCCCGCTAGTAGTCGCTGTGCTTGGCCGTTGTTCGGTAGTTGATAGCGACTCAGTCGGTTTGCCGTAATGTTGAATATTGGGTGAGGAGTCGCTATTTGTCAGGTTCCGCGCTGTATGGGAGCGCATGATAGCGACTGGCCCTAGCGACCGGCTCCCACCATATTCATTAAAAAATCACCCTCAAAAAATTCTCGCGCTGTGAAATGCATGTTTAAACCCCAGAGCGCTGGCGGCGATGTGTTAAAAGTAGTTTTTTAACCCTCAAACCACCATATTTTTGGAAACCAAAAAAAACTAGTTTTTTAAATAATTTAGTAATATGAATACATTAATATCAGACCTGTAATATCAATTCTGTACAATCACAGAATTTTTCACATTTAAAAAAAAAAAAAACAATTAATAACAATTAATTTTGAATATTTAAAGATTGTTCCATTGAAATGCATTGGAGAGCGCCAGGTAGCGAGAGGTCATACCTGTCGCTGTTCAAGGTCGGACGCTGGCGCTGTGGGCTGAGGCTGGAATAATGATGAATGAGTCGCTATATGGCGCTTTCTCAGTCGCTAAGCAGGATTGGCTTGATAAATGTGTGATTGTGGTGGGGAGCCTGCGTTCTCGTGGCGGGGTCCGTCATTACCGGCCGCTCACCAGTCGCTACCTGTCGCTTTTCCTTCATAAATAAGGGCCTTAATATACTCCAAAGATCACTCGGAAAAGGATATGAACACCTTTATGAAAGATAGTAAAATACATAACACTCAGTAAAAATAAAAAACCCGATAGACTATCGCCACCAACCAGCTTCCAGACATTATTCTTTTGTCCGGACCCCCCCCCCCCCCCCCCCCCAAAACAGCTGAATACATACTATAAGACATTGTTCGATTATGATACGGGTAGCAAACCAGACACATATAAAAAAAAATGGGAGTATGACCTTAAAAAAACCAATAACCTACACAGAGCGGCAAAATATATACAAGAAAAATACACTTATCATATCAACACCGCTAAGAATATTTGGATTCAAGTTCATAACAAGATATTATTTGACTTCGGATAATAATAAAAAGATGACGCCATTTATTTGTTGGTGGGAATACAAATACATCAAACGCTTATGGGAGGACGTAACAGAGCTCATCAAGAATAAGGCCGGAATAATCATAGCACTTGATAATTCAAATATCCTCCTAAACATCGAAAGCTCACATCCACCCGTATCAAACGAGACTCAGATACATTTTATCCTGTTAGGTACAAAGTACCATATAGTGAAATTCTGGCGAAAGCCAAACCCTCCAACTCTAAAATTCTTGGATACAAGGGATGGCGGGTGTCCTAGAGACAGAAATCGCCTTAAAGTGGACCGAAACCCAGGATTTTGGACTATCCTGGGTTTTGGTCCACTTCGGTGGGGCACCCCGATCGGGGGTGCCCCGCTGTCTGAAACCCCACCGAAAGCCCAGAAACACTCACCTCACCACGCTCCCACGTGACCGCTCCAGCCAATCACAGCGCTCAGAGCCGCTGTGGTATGCGCGTCCAAGGCCGCTTGGACGCGCATAGCAGCTCAGCGGCTCTGAGCGCT
Organism: Gastrophryne carolinensis; assembly: GCA_027917425.1. Lineage (NCBI taxonomy): Eukaryota > Metazoa > Chordata > Amphibia > Anura > Microhylidae > Gastrophryne > Gastrophryne carolinensis. The sequence continues at coordinate 99,666 of JAQIHN010000203.1, read as the reverse complement.
GGAGGCCGCGTCTCGCGTTTCCCTCTAACAGGGAGCGCGGCTGCGCGGGTGCGCGCCCTGCTAGAGGGAAGCGCGAGACGCGGCCGCGGCTCGCGCATGTGCCGATGGAACGGGGCTGAGGTAAGGTTTGTGGGCCTCCTGGGGGGTTTCACCCCGCGGGACATCCCGATCTCGGATGCCCCGCGGGGAGGGATCTGATCGGTCCGGTAATCTTATAGATCCCCCCTGGGTTTCAAGCCACTTTAATAAACCAGGATGATAAGAAGAAACAGCTTGTACATCTTTGCAACATGTTAAAAGAAAAAGAAAAAGAGTGGCTTTCCTAGAACGGAAAGTATTTGCACAGTACCCATCTACCCTTGCAGTAGGCGGAGCTATGCAAATCATCTCTTTACATCTCTGTGCCATCCAAGGCCCTTAGACCCACTAAGGATGCAATGCCAAGGATTAGCTTTAAATTTTACACAGCCAGACACATCCAACTAGTGGACACGTGTTTCGAGCTTTAGGCTCTCATCAGCACTAGGCCGGATGCCTCTTCCTGTATGGGGGGGGGGGGGTGAGACTTGGTGAGTACCAAAACATAGTCGCAAGCCAGTATGTGGAGAGACCCATGTTAGGCTTAATATAGGGGGCGGGGCTAAAGAGACTGGGTACTGTGCAAATACTTTCCGTTCTAGGAAAGCCACTCTTTTCCTTTACCTAAGTAGAGGGTGTTTTGGTCTCTTTAGCCCCGCCCCCTATATTAAGCCTAACATGGGTCTCTCCACATACTGGCTTGCGACTATGTTTCAACATGTTAAAAGAAAACTCTACTCCATCTTTCTCCCCTTTCCCCTCTAATAGCTAACTCGGGTACTGGGTGGGAGGGCTAGCATGGGAGGTGGGATGAAAACATAGGGGGGAGGGAAGAAAAAACATCCTGACGAAGTGGGTTTCCACGCAACGCGTCGGTGTCGGTAGCGGGTGATTAAAGCGGACCTGGACTGCTTAGATTGGTGATACAATATCTATTAGTTCTGTTCATTATTAGGCCCCTTTTTGGTATCTTACAGTGTATGTTAGAAGCACAGCATCTGCACTTATGCACAAAGCTAATTTCCAATAGGATATCCCCTATTATTATGGGGGAATTATTATTATTACTATTATTATGGGGGAACCTATTGTCTTGCACACTTTTGCACATACCGTTTAGTGTCACTGTCTTTGCCATCTCTCTATCTTTTACACTGTAATTGTATTACCCCAACATACAGTGTGAATTGCCTTATTCATATACATATGCGGGTAACAATGGACACTTATGGACTATAGAAATAAAGTTGATACATTTGTATATAAATTAAGAAATCCACACTGTATATTGGGGTAATACAATTACCAGTGTAAAATATAAAGAGATGGCAAAGACAGTGACACTAAACAATATGTGCAAAAGTAGCAAAAGCATCCTGACGAAGTGGGTTTCCACGCAACGCGTCGGTGTCGGTAGCGGGTGATTAAAGCGGACCTGGACTGCTTAGATTGGTGATACAATATCTATTAGATCTGTTCATTATTAGACCCCTTTTTGGTATCTTACAGGGTATGTTGGAGGCACTAAGAAGCACAGCATCTGCACTTATGCACAAAGCACTAATTTCCAATAGGATATCCCCTATTATTATTATTATTATGGGGGAATTATTATTATTACTGTTACTATTATTATGGGGGAACCTATTCTCTTGCACACTTTTGCACATACCGTTTAGTGTCACTGTCTTTGCCATCTCTCTATCTTTTACACTGTAATTGTATTACCCCAACATATAGTGTGTATTGCCTTATTCATATACATATGCGGGTAACAATGGTCACTTATGGACTATAGAAATAAAGTTGATAAATTTGTATATAAATTAGGAAATCCACACTGTATATTGGGGTAATACAATTACCAGTGTAAAATATAAAGAGATGGCAAAGACAGTGCCACTAAACAATATGTGCAAAAGTAGCAAAAGCATCCTGACGAAGTGGGTTTCCACGCAGCGCGTCGGTGTCGGTAGCGGGTGATTAAAACGGACCTGGACTGCTTAGATTGGTGATACAATATCTATTAGATCTGTTCATTATTAGGCCCCTTTTTGGTATCTTACAGCGTATGTTGGAGGCACAGCATCTGCACTTATGCACAAAGCACTTTCTAATTTCCAATAGGATATCTCCTATTATTATTATTATTATGGGGGAATTATTATTATTACTATTATTATGGGGGAACCTATTGTCTTGCACACTTTTGCACATCCTGTTTAGTGTCAGTATCTTTGCCATCTCTCTATCTTTTACACTGGTCATTGTATTACCCCAACATACCGTGTGTATTGCCTTATTTATATACAAATGTATCAACTTTATTTCTATAGTCCATAAGTTTCCATTGTTTCCCGCATATATGTTTTTTATTGTTTTCAATGAGTTTGTCTTTCAATACATGTTAATTGTAGAAATTGATTGAATAAAGTTATTATCATCACGCTCTTGTAGTGCGCCTGTTTTTCTATAGCGAGCTATTGCGCCTTTTTTTGTTTGTTACGAAATTATCAGGATGTAATAGAGGTGATAAATAGCGGAGGAACTCCGGTGGCAGCGCGCGCTCCCCTGCCGCTTATACGAGCTCTGGGATATAAATGCTCCAGCGCGGCGGCTGGAACCCGGCCCGGCTCCCTCGTTCAGCGCCGCGACATTTTCCCATCCGCCGCGATCCCACCGAGCGAAAAATAGACTCCGGGGGCCCCCGAAAAAAGCGGGAAAAATGCCGGAATAAAAATAGAGCGTCTGCAACCGCGCTTCCCACAAGTCACTGCTGGCCCTGGATTAACCCCTTCCACCCCTATCCCTCACCATGCACCGATGGTGACTGACTGCTTAGCATGTGGGCGCCCTCCAGTGGTCAGTGTGTGTATTACACCAGCTGTCACACTGACCACTGACCACTAGAGGGAGCACTGCCATCATGAGCTCCTTCTGCTAAGTGTGATGTAGGAGCGCGCTCCCTCTAGTGGTCAGTGTGTGTATTACACCCTCCATCACACTGCACACTGACCACTAGAGGGAGCACTGCCATCATGAGCTCCTTCTGCTTAGTGTGATGTAGGAGCACGCTCCCTCTAGTGGTCAGTGTGTGTATTACACCCTCCATCACACTGCACACTGACCACTAGAGGGAGCACACTCCTACATCACACAGAAGGAGCTCATGATGGCAGTGCTCCCTCTAGTGGTCATTGTGCAGTGTGATGGAGGGTGTAATACACACACTGACCACTAGAGGGAGCGTGCTCCTACATCACACTAAGCAGAAGGGGCTCATGATGGCAGTGTGCTCCCTCTAGTGGTCAGTGTGCAGTGTGATGGAGGGTGTAATACACACACTGACCACTAGAGGGAGCGCGCCCCTACATCACACTAAGCAGAAGGAGCTCATGATGGCAGTGCTCCCTCTAGTGGTCAGTGTCTGTTCTACACCTATGTCACCATTCCCAGGGATAACTGTACACACAGGGAATCTGGAAGAGGCCGCGCCCATCCTGGAGGTGTAACAATAGCAGAGGGAGGGACCATCACTGTACACACAGGGAATCTGGAAGAGACCACGCCCACCCTGGAGGTGTAAAAATAACAGGGGGAGGGACCATCACTGTACACACAGGGAATCTGGAGGAGGCCACGCCCACCCTGGAGGTGTAACAATAGAGGGAGGGGCCATCACTGTACACACAGGGAATCTGGAGGAGGCCACGTCCACCCTGGAGGTGTAACAATAACAGAGGGAGGGGCCATCACTGTACACACAGGGAATCTGGAGGAGGCCACGCCCACCCTGGAGGTGTAACAATAGAGGGAGGGGCCATCACTGTACACACAGGGAATCTGGAGGAGGCCACGCCCACCTTGGAGGTGTAACAATAGCAGAGGTAGGGAACATCACTGTACACACAGGGAATCTGGAAGAGGCCACGCCCACCCTGGAGGTGTAACAATAGCAGAGGGAGGGATTATCACTGTACACACAGGGAATCTGAAGGAGGCCACGCCCACCCTGGAGGTGTAACAATATCAGAGGGAGGGACCATCACTGTACACACAGGGAATCTGGAGGAGGCCACGCCCACCCTGGAGGTGTAACAATAGCAGAGGGAGGGACCATCACTGTACACACAGGGAATCTGGAGGAGGCCACACCCATCCTGGAGGTGTAACAATAGCAGAGGGAGGGACCATCACTGTACACACAGGGAATCTGGAGGAGGCCACGCCCATCCTGGAGGTGTAACAATAGCAGAGGGAGGGACCATCACTGTACACACAGGGAATCTGGAGGAGGCCACGCCCACCATGGAGGTGTAACAATAGCAGAGGGAGGGACCATCACTGTACACACAGGGAATCTGGAAGAGGCCACGCCCACCCTGGAGGTGTAACAATAGCAGAGGGGGGGACCATCACTGTACACACAGGGAATCTGGAGGAGGCCACGCCCACCCTGGAGGTGTAACAATAGCAGAGGGAGGGACCATCACTGTACACACAGGGAATCTGGAGGAGGCCACGCCCATCCTGGAGGTGTAACAATAGCAGAGGGAGGGACCATCACTGTACACACAGGGAATCTGGAGGAGGCCACGCCCATCCTGGAGGTGTAACAATAGCAGAGGGAGGGGCCATCACTGTACACACAGGGAATCTGGAGGAGGCCACGCCCATCCTGGAGGTGTAACAATAGCAGAGGTAGGGACCATCACTGTACACACAGGGAATCTGGAGGAGGCCACGCCCACCCTGGAGGTGTAACAATATCAGAGGGAGGGACCATCACTGTACAAACAGGGAATCTGGAGGAGGCCACGCCCACCCTGGAGGTGTAACAATATCAGAGGGAGGGACCATCACTGTACACACAGGGAATCTGGAAGAGGCCACGCCCACCCTGGAGGTGTAACAATAGCAGAGGGAGGGATTATCACTGTACACACAGGGAATCTGGAGGAGGCCACGCCCATCCTGGAGGTGTAACAATAGAAGAGGGAGGGACCATCACTGTACACACAGGGAATCTGGAGGAGGCCACGCCCATCCTGGAGGTGTAACAATAGCAGAGGGAGGGACCATCACTGTACACACATGGAATCTGGAGGAGGCCACGCCCACCCTGGAGGCATAACAATAGCAGAGGGAGGGACCATCACTGTACACACAGGGAATCTGGAGGAGGCCACGCCCACCCTGGAGGTGTAACAATAGCAGAGGGAGGGACCATCACTGTACACACAGGGAATCTGGAGGAGGCCACGCCCACCCTGGAGGTGTAACAATAGCAGAGGGAGGGACCATCACTGTACACACAGGGAATCTGGAGGAAGCCACGCCCACCCTGGAGGTGTAACAATAGCAGAGGGAGGGACCATCACTGTACACACAGGGAATCTGGAAGAGGCCACGCCCACCCTGGAGGTGTAACAATAGCAGAGGGGGGGACCATCACTGTACACACAGGGAATCTGGAGGAGGCCACGCCCACCCTGGAGGTGTAACAATAGCAGAGGGAGGGACCATCACTGTACACACAGGGAATCTGGAGGAGGCCACGCCCATCCTGGAGGTGTAACAATAGCAGAGGGAGGGACCATCACTGTACACACAGGGAATCTGGAGGAGGCCACGCCCATCCTGGAGGTGTAACAATAGCAGAGGGAGGGGCCATCACTGTACACACAGGGAATCTGGAGGAGGCCACGCCCATCCTGGAGGTGTAACAATAGCAGAGGTAGGGACCATCACTGTACACACAGGGAATCTGGAGGAGGCCACGCCCACCCTGGAGGTGTAACAATATCAGAGGGAGGGACCATCACTGTACAAACAGGGAATCTGGAGGAGGCCACGCCCACCCTGGAGGTGTAACAATATCAGAGGGAGGGACCATCACTGTACACACAGGGAATCTGGAAGAGGCCACGCCCACCCTGGAGGTGTAACAATAGCAGAGGGAGGGATTATCACTGTACACACAGGGAATCTGGAGGAGGCCACGCCCATCCTGGAGGTGTAACAATAGAAGAGGGAGGGACCATCACTGTACACACAGGGAATCTGGAGGAGGCCACGCCCATCCTGGAGGTGTAACAATAGCAGAGGGAGGGACCATCACTGTACACACATGGAATCTGGAGGAGGCCACGCCCACCCTGGAGGCATAACAATAGCAGAGGGAGGGACCATCACTGTACACACAGGGAATCTGGAGGAGGCCACGCCCACCCTGGAGGTGTAACAATAGCAGAGGGAGGGACCATCACTGTACACACAGGGAATCTGGAGGAGGCCACGCCCACCCTGGAGGTGTAACAATAGCAGAGGGAGGGACCATCACTGTACACACAGGGAATCTGGAGGAAGCCACGCCCACCCTGGAGGTGTAACAATAGCAGAGGGAGGGACCATCACTGTACACACGAGGAATCTGGCTGTAGGTTGCGTATCGCGGTGACATGTGTGTTATGCAGTGTTACATCATTGCTCTCCGTCGCGGGGGCGTCTGTTATATGTCGGATGGGGCAGCTCTCCCGGGGGGGGGGGGGGGCGTGTTGGTCGCGTCCATGGAAAGCCGTTTGTCGCGGAGAGCTGCAGCCGTGTAACAAACTGCTGTTTAGTCTTTAGACAGAAGCTCGGGAGGAATCCCTGGCAGCGAGCGCAGGACGCGGCATTGCGCTCCCCGGCCGCTCGCTCGTATTACCATGTATGGTGCTGCCCCGACTGCCGAGCGCTTAACTCCTCCGACTCCCGCTCGCTGCAGGTGCCTGGCCTATATATCACCAGAAGGATCTGCTGCGCGTTTGGCGAGCTCGCCATCTCAGCCGCTCGCTATTCACTAAAGTTTGGAGAGCTCGCCATCTCAGCCGCCCGCTATTCACTAAAGTTTGGTGAGCTCGCCATCTCAGCCGCCCGCTATTCACTAAAGTTTGGTGAGCTCGCCATCTCAGCCGCTCGTTATTCACTAAAGTTTGGTGAGCTCGCCATCTCAGCCGCTCGCTATTCACTAAAGTTTGGAGACCTCGCCATCTCAGCCGCCCGCTATTCACTAAAGTTTGGAGAGCTCGCCATCTCAGCCGCTCGCTATTCACTAAATTTTGGAGAGCTCGCCATCTCAGCCGCCCGTTATTCACAAAAGTTTGGTGAGCTCGCCATCTCAGCCGCTCGCTATTCACTAAAGTTTGGAGAGCTCGCCATCTCAGCCGCTCGCTATTCACTAAAGTTTGGAGAGCTCGCCATCTCAGCCGCTCGCTATTCACTAAAGTTTGGAGAGCTCGCCATCTCAGCCGCTCGCTATTCACTAATGTTTGGTGAGCTCGCCATCTCAGCCGCTCGTTATTCACTAAAGTTTGGTGAGCTCGCCATCTCAGCCGCTCGTTATTCACTAAAGTTTGGTGAGCTCGCCATCTCAGCCGCTCGTTATTCACTAAAGTTTGGAGAGCTCGCCATCTCAGCCGCCCGTTATTCACTAAAGTTTGGTGAGCTCGCCATCTCAGCCGCCCGTTATTCACTAAAGTTTGGAGAGCTCGCCATCTCAGCCGCCCGTTATTCACTAAAGTTTGGTGAGCTCGCCATCTCCGCCGCTCGCTATTCACTAAAGTTTGGAGAGCTCGCCATCTCAGCCACCCGCTATTCACTAAAGTTTGGTGAGCTCGCCATCTCAGCCGCTCGCTATTCACTAAAGTTTGGTGAGCTCGCCATCTCAGCTGCCCGTTATTCACTAAAGTTTGGTGAGCTCGCCATCTCAGCCGCTCGCTATTCACTAAAGTTTGGAGAGCTCGCCATCTCAGCCGCCTGCTATTCACTAAAGTTTGGAGAGCTCGCCATCTCAGCCGCCTGCTATTCACTAAAGTTTGGTGAGCTCGCCATCTCAGCTGCCCGTTATTCACTAAAGTTTGGTGAGCTCGCCATCTCAGCCGCCCGTTATTCACTAAAGTTTGGAGAGCTCGCCATCTCAGCCGCTCGCTATTCACTAAAGTTTGGAGAGCTCGCCATCTCAGCCGCCCGCTATTCACTAAAGTTTGGTGAGCTCGCCATCTCAGCCGCTCGCTATTCACTAAAGTTTGGAGAGCTCGCCATCTCAGCTGCCCGTTATTCACTAAAGTTTGGAGAGCTCGCCATCTCAGCTGCCCGTTATTCACTAAAGTTTGGTGAGCTCGCCATCTCAGCCGCTCGCTATTCACTAAAGTTTGGTGAGCTCGCTATCTCAGCCGCTTGCTATTCACTAAAGTTTGGTGAGCTCGCCATCTCAGCCGCTCGCTATTCACTAAAGTTTGGTGAGCTCGCCATCTCAGCCGCCCGTTATTCACTAAAGTTTGGTGAGCTCGCCACCTCAGCCGCTCGCTATTCACTAAAGTTTGGAGAGCTCGCCATCTCAGACGCTATTCACTAAAGTTTGGAGAGCTCGCCATCTCAGCCGCTCGCTATTCACTAAAGTTTGGTGAGCTCGCCATGTCGGCCACTTGCTATTCACTAAAGTTTGGAGAGCTCGCCATCTCAGCCGCTCGCTATTCACTAAAGTTTGGTGAGCTCGCCATCTCAGCCGCTCGTTATTCACTAAAGTTTGGAGAGCTCGCCATCTCAGCCGCCCGTTATTCACTAAAGTTTGGTGAGCTCGCCATCTCAGCCGCCTGTTATTCACTAAAGTTTGGTGAGCTCGCCACCTCAGCCGCTCGCTATTCACTAAAGTTTGGAGAGCTCGCCATCTCAGCCGCTCGTTATTCACTAAAGTTTGGAGAGCTCGCCATCTCAGCCGCTATTCACTAAAGTTTGGTGAGCTCGCCATCTCAGCCTCCCGTTATTCACTAAAGTTTGGAGAGCTCGCCATCTCAGCCTCCCGTTATTCACTAAAGTTTGGAGAGCTCGCCATCTCAGCCTCCCGTTATTCACTAAAGTTTGGAGAGCTCGCCATCTCAGCCTCCCGTTATTCACTAAAGTTTGGTGAGCTCGCCATCTCGGCCGCTCGCTATTCACTAAAGTTTGGAGAGCTCGCCATCTCGGCCGCTCGCTATTCACTAAAGTTTGGAGAGCTCGCCATCTCAGCCGCTCGCTATTCACTAAAGTTTGGAGAGCTCGCCATCTCAGCCTCCCGTTATTCACTAAAGTTTGGAGAGCTCGCCATCTCAGCCTCCCGTTATTCACTAAAGTTTGGAGAGCTCGCCATCTCAGCCTCCCGTTATTCACTAAAGTTTGGAGAGCTCGCCATCTCAGCCTCCCGTTATTCACTAAAGTTTGGTGAGCTCGCCATCTCGGCCGCTCGCTATTCACTAAAGTTTGGAGAGCTCGCCATCTCGGCCGCTCGCTATTCACTAAAGTTTGGAGAGCTCGCCATCTCAGCCGCTCGCTATTCACTAAAGTTTGGAGAGCTCGCCATCTCAGCCGCCCGTTATTCACTAAAGTTTGGTGAGCTCGCCATCTCACCCACCCGCTATTCACTAACGTTTGGTGAGCTCGCCATCTCTGCCGCTATTCACTAAAGTTTGGTGAGCTCGCCATCTCAGCCGCCCGTTATTCACTAAAGTTTGGTGAGCTCGCCATCTCAGCCGCTATTCACTAAAGTTTGGTGAGCTCGCAATCTCAGCCGCTCGCTATTCACTAAAGTTTGGTGAGCTCGCCATCTCAGCCGCTATTCACTAAAGTTTGGAGAGCTCGCCATCTCAGCCGCCCGTTATTCACTAAAGTTTGGAGAGCTCGTCATCTCGGCCGCTCGCTATTCACTAAAGTTTGGAGAGCTCGCCATCTCAGCCTCCCGTTATTCACTAAAGTTTGGAGAGCTCGCCATCTCAGCCGCCCGTTATTCACTAAAGTTTGGTGAGCTCGTCATCTTAGCCGCTCGCTATTCACTAAAGTTTGGAGAGCTCGCCATCTCAGCCTCCCGTTATTCACTAAAGTTTGGAGAGCTCGCCATCTCAGCCTCCCGTTATTCACTAAAGTTTGGAGAGCTCGCCATCTCACCCGCTCGCTATTCACTAAAGTTTGGCGAGCTCGTCATCTCAGCCGCTCGCTATTCACTAAAGTTTGGAGAGCTCGCCATCTCAGCCGCTCGCTATTCACTAAAGTTTGGAGAGCTCGCCATCTCAGCCGCCCGTTATTCACTAAAGTTTGGTGAGCTCGCCATCTCAGCCGCCCGTTATTCACTAAAGTTTGGTGAGCTCGCCATCTCAGCCGCTATTCACTAAAGTTTGGTGAGCTCGCCATCTCAGCCACCCGTTATTCACTAAAGTTTGGTGAGCTCGCCATCTCAGCCGCTCGTTATTCACTAAAGTTTGGTGAGCTCGCCATCTCAGCCGCTCGTTATTCACTAAAGTTTGGTGAGCTCGCCATCTCAGCCGCCCGTTATTCACTAAAGTTTGGAGAGCTCACCATCTCAGCCGCTCGCTATTCACTAAAGTTTGGTGAGCTCGCCATCTCAGCCGCTCGCTATTCACTAAAGTTTGGAGAGCTCGCCATCTCAGCCGCTCGCTATTCACTAAAGTTTGGTGAGCTCGCCATCTCAGCCGCCCGTTATTCACTAAAGTTTGGAGAGCTCACCATCTCAGCCGCTCGCTATTCACTAAAGTTTGGAGAGCTCGCCATCTCAGCCGCCCGTTATTCACTAAAGTTTGGTGAGCTCGCCATCTCAGCCGCTCGCTATTCACTAAAGTTTGGTGAGCTCGCCATCTCAGCCGCTCGCTATTCACTAAAGTTTGGAGAGCTCGCCATCTTAGCCGCTCGCTGTTCACTAAAGTTTGGAGAGCTCGCCATCTCGGCCGCTCGCTATTCACTAAAGTTTGGAGAGCTCGCCATCTTAGCCGCTCGCTATTCACTAAAGTTTGGAGAGCTCGCCATCTCAGCCGCTCGCTATTCACTAAAGTTTGGTGAGCTCGCCATCTCAGCCACCCGCTATTCACTAAAGTTTGGTGAGCTCGCCATCTCAGCCGCTCGCTATTCACTAAAGTTTGGAGAGCTCGCCATCTCGGCCGCTCGCTATTCACTAAAGTTTGGTGAGCTCGCCATCTCGGCCGCTCGCTATTCACTAAAGTTTGGAGAGCTCGCCATCTTAGCCGCTCGCTATTCACTAAAGTTTGGTGAGCTCGCCATCTCGGCCGCTCGCTATTCACTAAAGTTTGGAGAGCTCGCCATCTCGGCCACTCGCTATTCACTAAAGTTTGGAGAGCTCGCCATCTCGGCCACTCGCTATTCACTAAAGTTTGGAGAGCTCGCCATCTCGGCCACTCGCTATTCACTAAAGTTTGGAGAGCTCGCCATCTCAGCCACCCGTTATTCACTAAAGTTTGGAGAGCTCGCCATCTCAGCCGCTCGCTATTCACTAAAGTTTGGAGAGCTCGCCATCTCGGCCGCTCGCTATTCACTAAAGTTTGGTGAGCTCGCCATCTCTGCCACTATTCACTAAAGTTTGGTGAGCTCGCCATCTCAGCCGCTCGCTATTCACTAAAGTTTGGTGAGCTCGCCATCTCAGCCGCTCGCTATTCACTAAAGTTTGGTGAGCTCGCCATCTCAGCCGCTCGCTATTCACTAAAGTTTGGTGAGCTCGCCATCTCAGCCGCTCGCTATTCACTAAAGTTTGGAGAGCTCGCCATCTCAGCCGCCCGTTATTCACTAAAGTTTGGAGAGCTCGCCATCTCAGCCGCTCGCTATTCACTAAAGTTTGGTGAGCTCGCCATCTCAGCCGCTCGCTATTCACTAAAGTTTGGAGAGCTCGCCATCAGACACTGCATCAGGCGGCTGCTCTCATTGGTCAGTCTGTTTATTGACATCATGTGACACTTATTGATACATCTGTATAGACATATGTTACATTATAATAAGGGGAAATGACATCATCATTAAAGTGGAACTCTGACCCTAATACACAGGGATCCTGATTTCATACATTCAATACATTGTTCTGTTCTATAGAGAGAAAGATGGAGGGAATGTGGGAGAGAGAGAAAGATGGAGGGAACGTGGGAGAGAGAGAAAGATGGAGGGAATGTGGGAAAGAGAGAAAGATGGAGGGAATGTGGGAAAGAGAGAAAGATGGAGGGAATGTGGGAAAGAGAGAAAGATGGAGGGAATGTGGGAAAGAGAGAGAAAGATGGAGGGAATGTGGGAGAGAGAGAAAGATGGAGGGAATGTGGGAAAGAGAGAAAGATGGAGCGGAATGTGGGAAAGGGAGAAAGATGGAGGGAATGTGGGAAAGGGAGAAAGATGGAGGGAATGTGAGAAAGAGAGAAAGATGGAGGGAATGTGAGAAAGAGAGAAAGATGGAGGGAATGTGGGAGAGAGAGAAAGATGGAGGGAATGTGGGAGAGAGAGAAAGATGGAGGGAATGTGGGAAAGAGAGAAAGATGGAGGGAATGTGGGAAAGAGAGAATGATGGAGGGAATTTGGGAAAGAGAGAAAGATGGAGGGAATGTGGGAGAGAGAGAAAGATGGAGGGAATGTGGGAAAGAGAGAAAGATGGAGGGAATGTGGGAAAGAGAGAGAAAGATGGAGGGAATGTGGGAGAGAGAGAAAGATGGAGGGAATGTGGGAAAGAGAGAAAGATGGAGGGAATGTGGGAAAGAGAGAAAGATGGAGGGAATGTGGGAAACAGGGAAAGATGGAGGGAATGTGAGAAAGAGAGAAAGATGGAGGGAATGTGGGAAAGAGAGAAAGATGGAGGGAATGTGGGAGAGAGAGAAAGATGGAGGGAATGTGGGAAAGAGAGAAAGATGGAGGGAATGTGGGAGAGAGAGAAAGATGGAGGGAATGTGGGAAAGAGAGAAAGATGGAGGGAATGTGGGAAAGAGAGAAAGATGGAGGGAATGTGGGAAAAAGAGAAAGATGGAGGGAATGTGGGAAACAGGGAAAGATGGAGGGAATGTGGGAAAGAGAGAAAGATATGGAGGAATGTGGGAAAGAGAGAAAGATGGAGGGAATGTGGGAGAGAGAGAAAGATGGAGGAATGTGGGAAGAGAGAAGATGGAGGGAATGTGGGAAAGAGAGAAAGATGGAGGGAATGTGGGAAAAAGAGAAAGATGGAGGGAATGTGGGAAACAGGGAAAGATGGAGTGAATGTGGGAAAGAGATGAAAGATGAGGGAATGTGGGAAAGAGAGAAAGATGGAGGGAATGTGGGAAAGAGAGAAAGATGGAGGGAATGTGGGAAAGAGAAATGATGAGGAAGTGGGAAGGGGAAAGATGTGGGAGAGAGAGAAAGATGGAGGGAACGTGGGGAAAGATGAGAAAGATGGAGGGAATGTGGGGAAAGAGAGAAAGATGGAGGGAATGTGGGAGAGAGAGAAAGATGGAGGGAACGTGGGAGAGAGAGAAAGATGGAGGGAATGTGGGAAAGAGAGAGAAGATGGAGGGAAATGGGAGAGAGAGAAGATGGAGGAATGTGGGAAAGAGAGAAAGATGGAGGGAATGTGGGAGAGAGAAAGAGGGGAATGTGGAGAGAGAAGATGGAGGGAATGTGGGAGAGAGAGAAAGATGGAGGGAATGTGGGAGAGAGAGAAAGATGGAGGGAACATGGGAGAGAGAGAAAGATGGAGGGAACGTGGGAAACAGGGAAAGATGGAGGGAATGTGGGAAACAGGGAAAGATGGAGGGAATGTGGGAAAGAGAGAAAGATGGAGGGAATGTGGGAAAGAGAGAAAGATGGAGGGAATGTGGGAAAGAGAGAAAGATGGAGGGAATGTGGGAAAGAGAGAAAGATGGAGGGAATGTGGGAAAGAGAGAAAGATGGAGGGAATGTGGGAGAGAGAGAAAGATGGAGGGAATGTGGGAAAGAGAGAAAGATGGAGGGAATGTGGGAGAGAGAGAAAGATGGAGGGAATGTGGGAAAGAGGGAAAGATGGAGGGAATGTGGGAAAGAGAGAAAGATGGAGGGAATGTGGGAAAGAGAGAAAGATGGAGGGAATGTGGGAAACAGGGAAAGATGGAGGGAATGTGGGAAAGAGAGAAAGATGGAGGGAATGTGGGAAAGAGAGAAAGATGGAGGGAATGTGGGAAAGAGAGAAAGATGGAGGGAATGTGGGAAACAGAGAAAGATGGAGGGAATGTGGGAAAGAGAGAAAGATGGAGGGAATGTGGGAAAGAGAGAAAGATGGAGCGGAATGTGGGAAAGGGAGAAAGATGGAGGGAATGTGGGAAAGAGAGAAAGATGGAGGGAATGTGGGAAAGAGAGAAAGATGGAGGAAATGTGAGAGAGAGAGAAAGATGGAGGGAATGTGGGAGAGAGAGAAAGATGGAGGGAATGTGGGAAAGAGAAAGATGGAGGGAATGTGAGAAAGAGAGAAAGATGGAGGGAATGTGAGAAAGAGAGAAAGATGGAGGGAATGTGGGAGAGAGAGAAAGATGGAGGGAATGTGGGAGAGAGAGAAAGATGGAGGGAATGTGGGAAAGAGAGAAAGATGGAGGGAATGTGGGAAAGAGAGAATGATGGAGGGAATTTGGGAAAGAGAGAATGATGGAGGGAATGTGGGAGAGAGAGAAAGATGGAGGGAATGTGGGAAAGAGAGAAAGATGGAGGGAATGTGGGAAAGAGAGAGAAAGATGGAGGGAATGTGGGAGAGAGAGAAAGATGGAGGGAATGTGGGAAAGAGAGAAAGATGGAGGGAATGTGGGAAAGAGAGAAAGATGGAGGGAATGTGGGAGAGAGAGATAGATGGAGGGAATGTGGGAAAGAGAGAAAGATGGAGGGAATGTGGGAAAGAGAGAAAGATGGAGGAAATGTGAGAGAGAGAGAAAGATGGAGGGAATGTGGGAGAGAGAGAAAGATGGAGGGAATGTGGGAGAGAGAAAGATGGAGGTGAAGAAGATGAGGGAATGTGGAGAGAGAAAGATGGAGGGAATGTGGGAAGAGAAAGATGGAGGGATGTGGGAGAGAGAGAAAGATGGAGGGAATGTGGGAGAGAGAGAAAGATGGAGGGAATGTGGGAAAGAGAATGTGAAGGAAATTGGGAGAGAGAGAAAGATGGAGGGAATGTGGGAGAGAGAGAAAGATGGAGGGAATGTGGGAGAGAGAGAAAGATGGAGGGAATGTGGGAAAGAGAGAAAGATGGAGGGAATGTGGGAGAGAGAGAAAGATGGAGGGAATGTGGGAAAGAGAGAATGATGGAGGGAATTTGGGAAAGAGAGAAAGATGGAGAGAATGTGGGAAAGAGAGAAAGATGGAGGGAATGTGGGAGAGAGAGAAAGATGGAGGGAATGTGGGAAAGAGAGAGAAAGATGGAGGGAATGTGGGAGAGAGAGAAAGATGGAGGGAATGTGGGAAAGAGAGAAAGATGGAGGGAATGTGGGAGAGAGAGAAAGATGGAGGGAACGTGGGAGAGAGAGAAAGATGGAGGGAACATGGGAGAGAGAGAAAGATGGAGGGAACATGGGAGAGAGAGAAAGATGGAGGGAACGTGGGAGAGAGAGAAAGATGGAGGGAACGTGGGAGAGAGAGAAAGATGGAGGGAACGTGGGAGAGAGAGAAAGATGGAGGCAATGTGGGAGAGAGAGAAAGATGGAGGGAATGTGGGAGAGAGAGAAAGATGGAGGGAATGTGGGAAAGAGAGAAAGATGGAGGGAATGTGGGAGAGAGAGAAAGATGGAGGGAATGTGGGAAAGAGAGAAAGATGGAGGGAATGTGGGAAAGAGAGAAAGATGGAGGGAATGTGGGAAAGAGAGAAAGATGGAGGGAATGTGGGAAAGAGAGAAAGATGGAGGGAATGTGGGAAAGAGAGAAAGATGGAGGGAATGTGGGAAAGAGAGAGAAAGATGGAGGGAATGTGGGAGAGAGAGAAAGATGGAGGGAATGTGGGAAAGAGAGAAAGATGGAGCGGAATGTGGGAAAGGGAGAAAGATGGAGGGAATGTGGGAAAGGGAGAAAGATGGAGGGAATGTGAGAAAGAGAGAAAGATGGAGGGAATGTGAGAAAGAGAGAAAGATGGAGGGAATGTGGGAGAGAGAGAAAGATGGAGGGAATGTGGGAGAGAGAGAAAGATGGAGGGAATGTGGGAAAGAGAGAAAGATGGAGGGAATGTGGGAAAGAGAGAATGATGGAGGGAATTTGGGAAAGAGAGAAAGATGGAGGGAATGTGGGAGAGAGAGAAAGATGGAGGGAATGTGGGAAAGAGAGAAAGATGGAGGGAATGTGGGAAAGAGAGAGAAAGATGGAGGGAATGTGGGAGAGAGAGAAAGATGGAGGGAATGTGGGAAAGAGAGAAAGATGGAGGGAATGTGGGAAAGAGAGAAAGATGGAGGGAATGTGGGAAACAGGGAAAGATGGAGGGAATGTGAGAAAGAGAGAAAGATGGAGGGAATGTGGGAAAGAGAGAAAGATGGAGGGAATGTGGGAGAGAGAGAAAGATGGAGGGAATGTGGGAAAGAGAGAAAGATGGAGGGAATGTGGGAGAGAGAGAAAGATGGAGGGAATGTGGGAAAGAGAGAAAGATGGAGGGAATGTGGGAAAGAGAGAAAGATGGAGGGAATGTGGGAAAAGAGAAAGATGGAGGGAATGTGGGAAACAGGGAAAGATGGAGGGAATGTGGGAAAGAGAGAAAGATGGAGGGAATGTGGGAAAGAGAGAAAGATGGAGAGAATGTGGGAAAGAGAGAAAGATGGAGGGAATGTGGGAAAGAGAGAAAGATGGAGCGGAATGTGGGAAAGACAGAAAGATGGAGGGAATGTGGGAAAGAGAGAAAGATGGAGGGAATGTGGGAAAGAGAGAAAGATGGAGCGGAATGTGGGAAAGGGAGAAAGATGGAGGGAATGTGGGAAAGAGAAAGATGGAGGGAATGTGAGAAAGAGAGAAAGATGGAGGGAATGTGAGAAAGAGAGAAAGATGGAGGGAATGTGGGAAAGAGAGAATGATGGAGGGAATTTGGGAAAGAGAGAAAGATGGAGGGAATGTGGGAGAGAGAGAAAGATGGAGGGAATGTGGGAAAGAGAGAAAGATGGAGGGAATGTGGGAAAGAGAGAGAAAGATGGAGGGAATGTGGGAGAGAGAGAAAGATGGAGGGAATGTGGGAAAGAGAGAAAGATGGAGGGAATGTGGGAAAGAGAGAGAAAGATGGAGGGAATGTGGGAGAGAGAGAAAGATGGAGGGAATGTGGGAAAGAGAGAAAGATGGAGGGAATGTGGGAAAGAGAGAAAGATGGAGGGAATGTGGGAAACAGGGAAAGATGGAGGGAATGTGGGAAAGAGAGAAAGATGGAGGGAATGTGGGAAAGAGAGAAAGATGGAGGGAATGTGGGAGAGAGAGAAAGATGGAGGGAATGTGGGAAAGAGAGAAAGATGGAGGGAATGTGGGAGAGAGAGAAAGATGGAGGGAATGTGGGAAAGAGAGAAAGATGGAGGGAATGTGGGAAAGAGAGAAAGATGGAGGGAATGTGGGAAAAAGAGAAAGATGGAGGGAATGTGGGAAACAGGGAAAGATGGAGGGAATGTGGGAAAGAGAGAAAGATGGAGGGAATGTGGGAAAGAGAGAAAGATGGAGGGAATGTGGGAGAGAGAGAAAGATGGAGGGAATGTGGGAAAGAGAGAAAGATGGAGGGAATGTGGGAAAGAGAGAAAGATGGAGGGAATGTGGGAAAGAGAGAAAGATGGAGGGAATGTGGGAAACAGGGAAAGATGGAGGGAATGTGGGAAAGAGAGAAAGATGGAGGGAATGTGGGAAAGAGAGAAAGATGGAGGGAATGTGGGAAAGAGAGAAAGATGGAGAGAATGTGGGAAAGAGAGAAAGATGGAGGGAATGTGGGAAAGAGAGAAAGATGGAGCGGAATGTGGGAAAGACAGAAAGATGGAGGGAATGTGGGAAAGAGAGAAAGATGGAGGGAATGTGGGAAAGAGAGAAAGATGGAGGGAATGTGGGAAAGAGAGAAAGATGGAGGGAATGTGGGAAAGAGAGAAAGATGGAGGGAATGTGGGAAAAAGAGAAAGATGGAGGGAATGTGGGAAACAGGGAAAGATGGAGGGAATGTGGGAAAGAGAGAAAGATGGAGGGAATGTGGGAAAGAGAGAAAGATGGAGGGAATGTGGGAAAGAGAGAAAGATGGAGAGAATGTGGGAAAGAGAGAAAGATGGAGGGAATGTGGGAAAGAGAGAAAGATGGAGCGGAATGTGGGAAAGACAGAAAGATGGAGGGAATGTGGGAAAGAGAGAAAGATGGAGGGAATGTGGGAGAGAGAGAAAGATGGAGGGAATGTGGGAAAGAGAGAAAGATGGAGGGAATGTGGGAAAGAGAGAAAGATGGAGGGAATGTGGGAAAGAGAGAAAGATGGAGGGAATGTGGGAAAGAGAGAAAGATGGAGGGAATGTGGGAAACAGGGAAAGATGGAGGGAATGTGGGAAAGAGAGAAAGATAGAGGGAATGTGGGAAAGAGAGAGAAAGATGGAGGGAATGTGGGAGAGAGAGAAAGATGGAGGGAATGTGGGAAAGAGAGAAAGATGGAGGGAATGTGGGAAAGAGAGAAAGATGGAGGGAATGTGGGAGAGAGAGAAAGATGGAGGGAATGTGGGAGAGAGAGAAAGATGGAGGGAATGTGGGAAAGAGAGAAAGATGGAGGGAATGTGGGAAAGAGAGAAAGATGGAGCGGAATGTGGGAAAGGGAGAAAGATGGAGGGAATGTGGGAAAGAGAAAGATGGAGGGAATGTGGGAAAGAGAGAAAGATGGAGGGAATGTGGGAGAGAGAGAAAGATGGAGGGAATGTGGGAGAGAGAGAAAGATGGAGGGAATGTGGGAAAGAGAGAGAAAGATGGAGGGAATGTGGGAGAGAGAGAAAGATGGAGGGAATGTGGGAAAGAGAGAAAGATGGAGGGAATGTGGGAAAGAGAGAAAGATGTAGGGAATGTGGGAAAGAGAGAAAGATGGAGGGAATGTGGGAGAGAGAGAAAGATGGAGGGAATGTGGGAGAGAGAGAAAGATGGAGGGAATGTGGGAAAGAGAGAAAGATGGAGGGAATGTGGGAAAGAGAGAAAGATGGAGCGGAATGTGGGAAAGGGAGAAAGATGGAGGGAATGTGGGAAAGAGAAAGATGGAGGGAATGTGAGAAAGAGAGAAAGATGGAGGGAATGTGAGAAAGAGAGAAAGATGGAGGGAATGTGGGAGAGAGAGAAAGATGGAGGGAATGTGGGAGAGAGAGAAAGATGGAGGGAATGTGGGAAAGAGAGAAAGATGGAGGGAATGTGGGAGAGAGAGAGAAAGATGGAGGGAATGTGGGAAAGAGAGAAAGATGGAGGGAATGTGGGAAAGAGAGAAAGATGGAGGGAATGTGGAAAGAGAGAAAGATGGAGGGAATGTGGGAAAGAGAGAAAGATGGAGGGAATGTGGGAAAGAGAGAAAGATGGAGGGAATGTGGGAAAGAGAGAAAGATGGAGGGAATGTGGGAAAGAGAGAATGATGGAGGGAATTTGGGAAAGAGAGAAAGATGGAGGGAATGTGGGAGAGAGAGAGAAAGATGGAGGGAATGTGGGAGAGAGAGAAAGATGGAGGGAATGTGGGAAAGAGAGAGAAAGATGGAGGGAATGTGGGAGAGAGAGAAAGATGGAGGGAATGTGGGAAAGAGAGAAAGATGGAGGGAATGTGGGAAAGAGAGAAAGATGGAGGGAATGTGGGAGAGAGAGATAGATGGAGGGAATGTGGGAAAGAGAGAAAGATGGAGGGAATGTGGGAAAGAGAGAAAGATGGAGGAAATGTGAGAGAGAGAGAAAGATGGAGGGAATGTGGGAGAGAGAGAAAGATGGAGGGAATGTGGGAAAGAGAGAAAGATGGAGGGAATGTGGGAAAGAGAGAAAGATGGAGGGAATGTGGGAGAGAGAGAAAGATGGAGGGAATGTGGGAAAGAGAGAAAGATGGAGGGAATGTGGGAAAGAGAGAAAGATGGAGGGAATGTGGGAGAGAGAGAAAGATGGAGGGAATGTGGGAAAGAGAGAATGATGGAGGGAATTTGGGAAAGAGAGAAAGATGGAGAGAATGTGGGAAAGAGAGAAAGATGGAGGGAATGTGGGAGAGAGAGAAAGATGGAGGGAATGTGGGAAAGAGAGAGAAAGATGGAGGGAATGTGGGAGAGAGAGAAAGATGGAGGGAATGTGGGAAAGAGAGAAAGATGGAGGGAATGTGGGAGAGAGAGAAAGATGGAGGGAACGTGGGAGAGAGAGAAAGATGGAGGGAACATGGGAGAGAGAGAAAGATGGAGGGAACATGGGAGAGAGAGAAAGATGGAGGGAATGTGGGAGAGAGAGAAAGATGGAGGGAACGTGGGAGAGAGAGAAAGATGGAGGGAACGTGGGAGAGAGAGAAAGATGGAGGCAATGTGGGAGAGAGAGAAAGATGGAGGGAATGTGGGAGAGAGAGAAAGATGGAGGGAATGTGGGAAAGAGAGAAAGATGGAGGGAATGTGGGAGAGAGAGAAAGATGGAGGGAATGTGGGAAAGAGAGAAAGATGGAGGGAATGTGGGAAAGAGAGAAAGATGGAGGGAATGTGGGAAAAAGAGAAAGATGGAGGGAATGTGGGAAACAGGGAAAGATGGAGGGAATGTGGGAAAGAGAGAAAAATGGAGGGAATGTGGGAAAGAGAGAAAGATGGAGGGAATGTGGGAAAGAGAGAAAGATGGAGAGAATGTGGGAAAGAGAGAAAGATGGAGGGAATGTGGGAAAGAGAGAAAGATGGAGCGGAATGTGGGAAAGACAGAAAGATGGAGGGAATGTGGGAAAGAGAGAAAGATGGAGGGAATGTGGGAAAGAGAGAAAGATGGAGGGAATGTGGGAAAGAGAGAAAGATGGAGCGGAATGTGGGAAAGGGAGAAAGATGGAGGGAATGTGGGAGAGAGAGAAAGATGGAGGGAATGTGGGAAAGAGAGAAAGATGGAGGGAATGTGGGAAAGAAAGAAAGATGGAGGGAATGTGGGAGAGAGAGAAAGATGGAGGGAATGTGGGAAAGAGAGAAAGATGGAGGGAATGTGGGAGAGAGAGAAAGATGGAGGGAATGTGGGAGAGAGAGAAAGATGGAGGGAATGTGGGAAAGAGAGAGAAAGATGGAGGGAATGTGGGAGAGAGAGAAAGATGGAGGGAATGTGGGAAAGAGAGAAAGATGGAGGGAATGTGGGAAAGAGAGAAAGATGGAGGAAATGTGGGAGAGAGAGAAAGATGGAGGGAATGTGGGAGAGAGAGAAAGATGGAGGGAATGTGGGAAAGAGAGAAAGATGGAGGGAATGTGGGAGAGAGAGAAAGATGGAGGGAATGTGGGAGAGAGAGAAAGATGGAGGGAATGTGGGAAAGAGAGAAAGATGGAGGGAATGTGGGAAAGAGAGAAAGATGGAGGGAATGTGGGAAAGAGAGAAAGATGGAGGGAATGTGGGAAAGAGAGAAAGATGGAGGAAATGTGAGAAAGAGAGAAAGATGGAGGGAATGTGGGAGAGAGAGAAAGATGGAGGGAATGTGGGAAAGAGAGAAAGATGGAGGGAATGTGGGAAAGAGAGAAAGATGGAGGGAATGTGGGAGAGAGAGAAAGATGGAGGGAATGTGGGAAAGAGAGAATGATGGAGGGAATTTGGGAAAGAGAGAAAGATGGAGAGAATGTGGGAAAGAGAGAAAGATGGAGGGAATGTGGGAGAGAGAGAAAGATGGAGGGAATGTGGGAAAGAGAGAGAAAGATGGAGGGAATGTGGGAGAGAGAGAAAGATGGAGGGAATGTGGGAAAGAGAGGCATCTGCACCCGACACTGGCCGGCCCTGGATTTCTTTTATAAGGAGGGTGCAGGTGAAAGCAGTTACCTACCTCCAGGTGAGGGGAGGGGGAGCATCATACAGGTGAGTCCCTGCAGCTACAATGTCTCAGCACAGGTGAGCAGTTGTGGGGGGGCTCCGGCATCCCGGGAGAGGAGCGGCTTCCCTATACCGGAGGGATCCGGCCGTGGCGGCAGATGCTGATCGGGATTAACCCTCATTCTGCAGGAAAACTCCTCTGTATAATCAGATTAGTGGGAGCTGACAGCTCTCTCCGCCTTCACCTCCATCACCAGGTGTCATAAAGATGGCCGCCGCACAACCGCTGTGGCCCCGGGGCCTCTGATTGGCTAGCGGGGCCCTTAGAAGGAAGGTACGAAATTCAAGCGGCTGCACAACAAGGACCAGAAAGTAAATCTGAGGAGGGGCCGCAGAGTGCGCAGCGCTGGGGTCACCTTTGGGCCCCGGAGGGAATTTCTTAGGGCACCCTATATCAGGGAGTCACCCCATATCAGGGGTATTTAGGGTGCCCCCGATATAGTGTGACCCCCCGATATAGGGTGACGCCGATATAGGGTGACCCCCCCATATATGGAGGCCCCCGCTATTGGGTAACCCCCGATATAGGGTGTCTCCTTGATATAGGGTGTCCCTGATATAGGGTGTCCCCCGATATAGGGTCCCCCCATATAGGGTGTCCCCGATATAATGTGACCCCTCGATTTAGGGTGTCCCCCGATATAGGGTGCCCCTCTCATATAGGGTGACCCCCAGATATAGGGTGCCCCTTTTATATAGGGAGTCCCATGATATAGGGTGCCCCTCTGATATAGGGTGACCCCCTGATATAGGGTGACCCCCTGATATAGGGTGCCTCTCTGATATAGGGTGACCTCCTGATATAGGGTGCCCCTCTGATATAGGGTGATATATTGGAGGGGCACCCTATATCTGGGGGTCAACCCATATTGGGGGGTCACATTATATGAGGGGTACCCTATATTGGGGGCATCACCCTATATCAAGAGGAACTCTATGTCGGGGGGCACCCTATATGGGGGAGCTGGCACCCTTTGCTGTTCCCTTAGAGATTTGGGGATGTCACGGTGGAAGGGGCCAAGCCACACTTGCTGGTGAGCGGAGATGCCGCGGGACTCAATCTCAGGACCTCTGTAATGGGAATCACGAATAGGGACGTTCCAACCTTTCCAGCCCCAGACGACCGGCCCTAGAGTCTTTTAGACTCCATAGCCGGCAGTGGCGCTGATAGGCAATCAATGCTGATTGGAGGAGAACCCGCGCATGTGCGGTGGGAGAGGCGATCCCCAGGGGTTCCACACACAGGGGCATCCCAAACCCATGAATCCCCGCCAGGGGAGCGCTGGGTGGTAAGTAGCGCATATGATATAAACCAGACCCCAAGCTCCCTCCTCCAGCGCCGGCTCCCTCAGTAAATCTCCGGGATGATGCGCGGCCCTGCGTTTATGTTGCCGGATGATTTGCGGCGCAGAAGCTCCCGCAGGATTTTTCCGGGGATTAGGGAAGCCATCATTAAATCCGCTTCTTTCCACATACAGGAGCGTGTTTTCCGATATCGCCGCTCGTCTCCACGCAATGCCGCGCACCCGCCACAGCCAGAAACCATCCAGAGCCGGACGGCAAATCACTGACCGATCGGCTGTAATGGGTCGGGATATGTCTAGTAATAAATCCAGGCAACTGGACTTGCTTAAACCGGACCTTCACCATGATTTATTGAAAAGCCCAAACCCTTATAAAACGATTCCCCAGCATCTAAAATTAATATATTT
Source organism: Gastrophryne carolinensis (assembly GCA_027917425.1). Lineage (NCBI taxonomy): Eukaryota > Metazoa > Chordata > Amphibia > Anura > Microhylidae > Gastrophryne > Gastrophryne carolinensis. The sequence goes on along the minus strand of JAQIHN010000203.1, from coordinate 76,099 downwards.
AAATTTTTTTATCACTTTTATTCTTTCCCCCACTGGGCTGCAACTCTGTTCAGGACTCTAGGAAACAGGCGCCGCCATCTTGACTCAGAAGCATCACATACTGAGGAAAGGAGAGCGGGATAAAGTGCAGGGGGCGGGGTTATAGCTGTGCTTTGCACAGACAGAGCAGAGCTGGGGTCAGGGAAAGGTCAGCAATCCCAGAATGCAGAGCAGCACAGTCAGAAGACACTTCCTGTTTGCAGGCTGCCTGATGTTCCATGAGCCGCCATCTTGGATGTGTAAAGGCTCATAACATGCAGTAGATGCAGGTAGGATGATTTTTAATGTGAGCAATCTGTATGTACAGGGTGTGGGAAACATATAAGATAGGCTCTTATTCAGGGTGAGGGTCCGGATTAATGTGGGCAATCTGTATGTACAGGGGGGAAACATATGAGATAGGCTCTTATTCAGGGTGAGGGTCCGGATTGATGTGAGCAATCTGTATGTACAGTGTGTGGGAAAAAAATAAGATTCAGGGTGAGGGTCCGGATTAATGTGAGCAATCTATATGTACAGGATGAGGGAAATATATAAGATAGGCTCTTATTCAGGGTGAGGGTCCGGATTAATGTGAGGAATATGTATGTACAGAGTGTGGGAAAGATATAAGATATGCTCTTATTCAGGGTGAAGGTCCGGATTAATGTGGGCAATCTGTATGTACAGGGTGTGGGAAACATATAAGATAGGCTCTTATTCAGGGTGAGGGTCCGGATTAATGTGGGCAATCTGTATGTACAGGGGGGAAACATATAAGATAGGCTCTTATTCAGGGTGAAGGTCCGGATTAATGGGATCAATCTGTATGTACAGTGGGAAACATATAAGATAGGCTCTTATTCAGGGTGAGGGTCCGGATTAATGTGGGCAATCTGTATGTACAGAGTGTGGGAAAGATATAAGATAGGCTCTTATTCAGGGTGAAGGTCCGGATTAATGTGGGCAATCTGTATGTACAGGGTGTGGGAAACATATAAGATAGGCTCTTATTCAGGGTGAGGGTCCGGATTAATGTGGGCAATCTGTATGTACAAGGTGTGGGAAACATATAAGATAGGCTCTTATTCAGGGTGAGGGTCCGGATTAATGTGGGCAATCTGTATGTACAGGGGGGAAACATATGAGATAGGCTCTTATTCAGGGTGAGGGTCCGGATTGATGTGAGCAATCTGTATGTACAGTGTGTGGGAAAAAAATAAGATTCAGGGTGAGGGTCCGGATTAATGTGAGCAATCTGTATGTACAGTGTGTGGGAAAAAAATAAGATTCAGTGTGAGGATCCGGATTAATGTGAGCAATCTGTATGTACAGGGTGTGGGAAACATATAAGATAGACTCTTATTCAGGGTGAGGGTCCGGATTAATGTGAGCCATCTGTATGTACAGGGTGTGGGAAACATATAAGATAGACTCTTATTCAGGGTGAGGGTCCGGATTAATGTGGGCAATCTGTATGTACAGGGTGTGGGAAACATATAAGATAGGCTCTTATTCAGGGTGAGGGTCCGGATTAATGGGAGGAATCTGTATGTACAAGGGGGGAAACATATAAGATTCAGGGTGAGGGTCCGGATTAATGTGAGGAATATGTATGTACAGAGTGTGGGAAAGATATAAGATAGGCTCTTATTCAGGGTGAAGGTCCGGATTAATGTGGGCAATCTGTATGTACAGGGGGGAAACATATGAGATAGGCTCTTATTCAGGGTGAGGGTCCGGATTGATGTGAGCAATCTGTATGTACAGTGTGTGGGAAAAAAATAAGATTCAGGGTGAGGGTCCGGATTAATGTGAGCAATCTATATGTACAGGATGAGGGAAATATATAAGATAGGCTCTTATTCAGGGTGAGGGTCCGGATTAATGTGAGGAATATGTATGTACAGAGTGTGGGAAAGATATAAGATATGCTCTTATTCAGGGTGAAGGTCCGGATTAATGTGGGCAATCTGTATGTACAGGGTGTGGGAAACATATAAGATAGGCTCTTATTCAGGGTGAGGGTCCGGATTAATGTGGGCAATCTGTATGTACAGGGGGGAAACATATAAGATAGGCTCTTATTCAGGGTGAAGGTCCGGATTAATGGGATCAATCTGTATGTACAGTGGGAAACATATAAGATAGGCTCTTATTCAGGGTGAGGGTCCGGATTAATGTGGGCAATCTGTATGTACAGAGTGTGGGAAAGATATAAGATAGGCTCTTATTCAGGGTGAAGGTCCGGATTAATGTGGGCAATCTGTATGTACAGGGTGTGGGAAACATATAAGATAGGCTCTTATTCAGGGTGAGGGTCCGGATTAATGTGGGCAATCTGTATGTACAAGGTGTGGGAAACATATAAGATAGGCTCTTATTCAGGGTGAGGGTCCGGATTAATGTGGGCAATCTGTATGTACAGGGGGGAAACATATGAGATAGGCTCTTATTCAGGGTGAGGGTCCGGATTGATGTGAGCAATCTGTATGTACAGTGTGTGGGAAAAAAATAAGATTCAGGGTGAGGGTCCGGATTAATGTGAGCAATCTGTATGTACAGTGTGTGGGAAAAAAATAAGATTCAGTGTGAGGATCCGGATTAATGTGAGCAATCTGTATGTACAGGGTGTGGGAAACATATAAGATAGACTCTTATTCAGGGTGAGGGTCCGGATTAATGTGAGCCATCTGTATGTACAGGGTGTGGGAAACATATAAGATAGACTCTTATTCAGGGTGAGGGTCCGGATTAATGTGGGCAATCTGTATGTACAGGGTGTGGGAAACATATAAGATAGGCTCTTATTCAGGGTGAGGGTCCGGATTAATGGGAGGAATCTGTATGTACAAGGGGGGAAACATATAAGATTCAGGGTGAGGGTCCGGATTAATGTGAGGAATATGTATGTACAGAGTGTGGGAAAGATATAAGATAGGCTCTTATTCAGGGTGAAGGTCCGGATTAATGTGGGCAATCTGTATGTACAGGGTGTGGGAAACATATAAGATAGGCTCTTATTCAGGGTGAGGGTCCGGATTAATGTGGGCAATCTGTATGTACAGGGGGGAAACATATAAGATAGGCTCTTATTCAGGGTGAGGGTCCGGATTGATGTGAGCAATCTATATGTACAGTGTGTGGGAAAAAAATAAGATTCAGGGTGAGGGTCCGGATTAATGTGAGCAATCTGTATGTACAGTGTGTGGGAAAAAAATAAGATTCAGTGTGAGGATCCGGATTAATGTGAGCAATCTGTATGTACAGGGTGTGGGAAACATATAAGATAGACTCTTATTCAGGGTGAGGGTCCGGATTAATGGGAGAAATCTGTATGTACAGGGTGTGGGAAACATATAAGATAGACTCTTATTCAGGGTGAGGGTCCGGATTAATGTGAGCCATCTGTATGTACAGGGTGTGGGAAACATATAAGATAGGCTCTTATTCAGGGTGAGGGTCCGGATTAATGGGAGCAATCTGTATGTACAGGGTGTGGGAAATATATAAGATAGACTCTTATTCAGGGTGAGGGTCCGGATTAATGTGAGCAATCTATATGTACAGGATGAGGGAAATATATAAGATAGACTCTTATTCAGGGTGAAGGTCCGGATTAATGTGAGCAATCTGTATGTACAGGGTGTGGGAAACATATAAGATAGGCTCTTATTCAGGGTGAGGGTCCGGATTAATGGGAGCAATCTATATGTACAGGATGAGGGAAATATATAAGATAGACTCTTATTCAGGGTGAGGGTCCGGATTAATGTGAGCAATCTATATGTACAGGATGAGGGAAATATATAAGATAGACTCTTATTCAGGGTGAGGGTCCGGATTAATGTGGGCAATCTGTATGTACAGGTGGGAAACATATGAGATAGGCTCTTATTCAGGGTGAGGGTCCGGATTAATGTGAGCAATCTATATGTACAGGATGAGGGAAATATATAAGATAGGCTCTTATTCAGGGTGAAGGTCGGCTTGAAAGCAGACTGAAACCCAGTTTTCTTCCTCCTCTATTTGAGATGTCCCTGTGTGTTTGATATCCCCCTTCTCACTGGCCACGTCCTCCAGCTGTGCGCACCTGCTGCCAGCCAAATAACTGATACCGGGGACCATAAATTGGACAGAACAGCGCGAGGGATGCCCGCACATGCACCATGAGAGCGGGGATCAAGGTAAGAATCCAGGTGAGCCCGAAGGTTTGGCCGGGATGCCCCTGGAAGGAACTTTAACCCAGCATTGGTCTCTTTAGATCCTAGGGACGGCTGATTAGGGTTTTGGTCTGCTTTAAAGGGGAGCAACACGCCCAGACTGAGGTGAGTTTTGTGGCCCCCTGGGGTAGAGCGGCACACAGCGGGGCATCCCGATTTGCCTTCATTTTAGATTCCAGTCTGGCTGGTGATGAGTTTTCTTCTGCTTTAATGAACGAGTTGCTGGTTGCAATAAAGTCAGTAAGTATATATATATACACACAGTATATAATGGGCGCCCAGCAGATGTTGAGAACCAGTATAGGCTCTATATATAGTAATGTTATAATATATAATGTTATAAAAAGTGACACCGTATACAAACAAAAAGAGTCCCGCACAGCACTTGCATCTGGAAGTGGAGTGGCGTCCGGCCGCGCAATGAACGGCGGGCAATTCAGGGGTATTTAGGGCCATGAACGGACCAGGACCGGCCTCATCCTGATGAAGTGGCGTTAGGATTACCGCCACGCAACGCGTCGGTGGTGCCGTGTTGCGGATATCTAAAGAGGACGTAGACTGTGTATGGGGTAACGTTTGTTGCTATAGGTAGCTTTAAAGATGGATCTGTTGTTGCCAGTATCTCTGCATTACATGCTTTGGAATCTCGCCCTTTTTCTATTGTATTATTGCACTACGCACGGAGCACTTTACTTCAGCACTCTGTTATAGGGACACTCTGTCCCCTCATTTATCCTTGACTGTAGATTTTGCACATACTAAGCTTTGGCACATTACTATCCTTTTATATTGCACTTTCACTTTTTTGTGGGCGGAGACCCCAAGGCATTCAATGGCAGAGTATTGCATTTATTAAGTATACCTTATATTGTGATTAGGTGATTATTAAGAGACTGATTCATTAATAGCGGCAGGTAGCGACAGATGAGCATCTGTAGCGGCATTTTCAGAGCGCCCGCTAGTAGTCGCTGTGCTCGGCCGTGGGTCGCTAGTTCTTAGTCGCTGTTCAGTAATGTTGAATACATTGTGAGGAGTCACTATTTGACCAGTACAGCGCTGTATGGGAGCGCGTGTTAGCGACTGCTCATAGTGACCGACTCACACCATATTCAGCAAAAAAAACAGCCTCACAAATCTCTGGCACTGAAAAATGCTTCTCTGAAGCCCAGAGCGCAGGAGGCGTGTGATTAAAGTCTGTTTTTCAGCATCTATCCACCAGTAACAAAGCGAAAACATATGGAATGACATTGTAGCAACATTGTAACATGACACTATAATGGCAGAGCTGTGATGTCATTTCTGAAGAAATATAAAAAACATGAAAAATTTTAGAAAAAAACTGCTTATTCAATGTCAGGAGAGGTCACAGAATTATTTGAGATTTTTTGGCAAAAAAAACAAAAACCCAGTTTAAAGAGAAGAAATGGTTCGTCCATTGAAATGTATGGGAGAGCGACAGGTAGCGAGAGGTCATACCTGGCGCTGTGCAAGGCTGAACGCCGGCGCTGTTCGCTGAGGCTGTGAAAATGATGAATCAGACGCTACATGGCGCTATCCCAGTCGCTAAACAGATTCTGCTTGATAAATGTGTAATTGCTGCCGTGTCCGGCGTTCACCAGTCGCTACCTGTCGCTACCTCTCATTAACCAGCCGCTACCTGACACTATCCCTTCATAAATAAGGGCCTTAGTCTAGCAAGTTCCACCTTACCTCCGCATACGTTTATTAATTGTTTTTAATGGGTTCATTTGTGGTTTTTGCCCTGATGTAATGCTTGGATTATCTAATTTAATAAAGTATTGATCTATTTTTATATAGTCTTTAGTGTGCGGCTTTATATAAGTGGGAGCATTTGTGGTCCACTTTTCTTTTGTGGATTAAGTGATACCATATAATATTCTAGATATCTGTCTATGGACAACTATAAAGGAACTGGTCGCTACTCAAGATGTAATTTCTCATATTACAATTAGACTTCGTATAACTATGTCTGTATAATGTATCAATTCATTGGACACCATTACATCCTATTTTATTGACAAAAAAACGAAGGTCCCACACCTTCCAAAGCACCCACTAAAATATATGGCACCATTACTAAATGTATCACAAAAAATAAGTATTTATTAATCACAGTATCACGTCAGCTATATACACTAAAGACTCATTAAAAAACACCAAAGACAAAACATTGTCGATAAAGGAAGGGAAAGGAAACATTGGGGGGGCAGGGGACTGGTGGATGGTACAATATAATTGATAAAATTAATACAATTCTACATTAATTGCACTGCCTGGCTGGTATAAAATAAAGTGCTATAGTGCATATCAACATCACATTTGAATAAAAACAACAGTGTAACAATTTATTAGAAACCACTGAAAGTGCAAATGCTAACCTAAATTACCCTCTAACCTATACCTTACCATAAATGTACTAGTAAAACAGTGAGAACCAGCCGGAGAGGACAGAAAAATAGCAATCCAAATATTGAAATGAATAACTTACATCAAGAAACGACCACCAGCCCACTACCCCTGCGTCTACGCGTTGCGTCACTTCCTCAGGACATACACACACTCATACACCTACCTCCTTATATACTGGCCCGCTGCGCTCCTGACCAACCGCCCATTACATCCCGCCCCAAACTGCCGTGCGCCGCCAAATTATTTTATTGACACGTACTGTATATATACCATAAGCAAACTTCAATAAAAACTTTGTAAAAGATGAAGTTGTTGGGGCGCCTCCCGCTGGCCACCCCCTCCAGCTGCGCGCACCTGCTGCCCACCATTCACCTGATGCCGGAGGAATGTCAATTGGACAGAGGGATGCCAGGGATGCCCGCACATGCACCATGAGAGCAGGGATCAAGGTAAGATTACAGGTCCTCCTGAGGGTTTCACACTGCAGGGTGACCGGGGATGCCCCTGGAAGGGACTTTCACCCAGCACTGATCTCTTTAGATCCTAGGGATGGCTGATTAGGGTTTTGGTCTGCTTTAAAGGGAAGCAACACGCCCAGACTGAGGTGAGTTTTGCGGCCCCCTGGGAGTCACACAGTGGGGCATCCCAATTTGCCTTCATTGGCTGGTGATGAGTTTTCTTCTGCTTTAATGAACGAGTTGCTGGGGCGCCTCCCACTGGTCACCCCCCTCCATCTGCACGCACCTGCTGCCAGCCATTCACCTTATACCGGGGACCATAAATTGGACAGAGGGATGCCCGCACATGCACCATGAGAGCAGGGATCAAGGTAAGATTACAGGTCCTCCTGAGGGTTTCACACAGCGGGGTGAGCGGGATGCCCCCTGGAAGGGACTTTCACCCGCCACCTCTTTAGATCCCAGGGATGGCTGCTTTAAGGGTTTTGGTTTTGGTCGGCTTTAAAGAGGAGCAACACCCCCCTCCAGCCTATAAGATTCTTGGTAGGGTTGAGGTCCTCTTTATGGGGCATCCCGCGGCCACATCCCTATTATACCTCTTGTTGTGGGCGCGCCCATGCCAGGCTTTTCTGAATGGGCGACACAGGCGAGCGCGCACCTAGAGACCAGGATTTTGACTATCCCAGGTTTTGTCCATGCCCCGTAATGGCTGGTGGCAGGTGAGTGCAGCCTGGGGGCGGGGCAATGGGAGGCACCAAGCAATTAACTCTTATTAAAGGAGAGGCCGCGCATGCGCCGTTTGATTGAAATAAACATATCGTGATCCAGGGGGCTTATATGCATTCCAAAACCAGAGGGTGAAAATCCTGGATTTTGGGTCTGCTTTAGCTTTTTTTTTTTTTTTTTTACTGCTGTGTTTAGATGTTAAATGATTAAAAAGGAGCAAGTCTGGTGGTTCTTTCCCTCTTTATGGGGCTCACATTGGGATGCCCTCACGGGTGTTCCCCCAATCCACTCACCTCTTCCCGGGGGCCCTCGCCACATCTTGGTGCAGCATCCTCAGCAAACCTCTATCTTGGGTGAGCCCCCGCACCAGGCATGGCCACGCCCACACCTAGAGGCGGGGCCAAGATGTAGTGGGCGGGGCTTGCCTCATTCAGATTGGTCCGGCTGATTAGCCCGCACAGGAATCAGTAACAGGTGAGTTTTCTGCTGATCCTCAGGGATACACACAGCCCAAATGCATACCTCCCAAGTGTCCCTGATTTGGAGGGACTGTCCCTCTTTTGAGTCCATGTCCCCCTGTCCCTCGTTGTTCCCATTTGTCCCTCTTTGAGGTGTAACATGCAGATCTGCTGCAATAAATGACTCATTTGCCTATTCAAAGTGTTTCTATTGTAACTGTTACAATGTATCTCCTATCCATCCCTCAATGAGGGGGCGTGGCTTCATCTATCCCTCAATGAGGGGGCGTGGGTTCATCTATCCCTCAATGAGGGGCGTGGCTTAATCTATCCCTCAATGAGGGGCGTGGCTTAATCTATCCCCCAATGAGGGGCGTGGCTTCATCTATCCCTCAATGAGGGGGCGTGGCTTCATCTATCCCTCAATGAGGGGGCGTGGCTTCATCTATCCCTCAATGAGGGGTGTGGCTTCATCTATCCCTCAATGGGGGGTGTGGCTTCATCTATCCCTCAATGAGGGGGCGTGGCTTCATCTATCCCTAAATGAGGGGCGTGGCTTCATCTATCCCTCAATGAGGGGGCGTGGCTTCATCTATCCCTCAATAAGGGGGCGTGGCTTCATTCATCCCTCAATGCGGGGGTGTGGCTTAATCTATCCGTCAATTAGGGGCGTGGCTTCATCTTTCCCCCAATGAGGGAACGTGGCTTCATTTACATATTGTCCCTCTTTGAGGTGTAACATGCAGATCTGCAGCAATAAATGATTAATTCGCCTATTCAAAGTGTTACTATTGTTGTAACTGTTACAATGTATCTCCTATTCATCCCTCAATAAGGGGGCGTGGCTTCATCCATCCCTCAATGAGGGGGTGTGGCTTCATCTATCCCTCAATGAGAGAGTGTGGCTTCATCCATCCCTCAATGAGGGGGCGTGGCTTCATACATCTCTCAATGAGGGGGCGTGGCTTCATCCATCCCTCAATGAGTGGGCGTGGCCTAATGTAACAAACTTCCCTCTTTCCCACCCTGGAATGTTGGTAGGTAGGGATGCCCCAACGAAGAGGAACAGAACCCAAGTAAGTGACAATCCATCCTCGTATATCTTTAGTAGCAAAAATGTTAGGGACAGTCCAGGCTCACCCAGAAAAACACATTCCTCTACTCCCCAACACGTTGCGCGGTGCTCACCTGCTGCACTTCTCCATTCAGTTTGACAGAGGAGCCATGGCGGGCTCAGCCTTGGTGGCGCTCTATCTCTGTACACCTGGATGCCAAGGGACCTGATCTCAGGAGCTGCCATGGAGCAGAGGCGGGCGTGTGCCTGGATTGTCCCTTTAACTCGGTAACAAAGGCTCCACTCATGGACAGGTTACTGTGGGTTATACTGGCAAGGTTTCTCAGTGCCCCAGGTTACAGCTAAAGCTATGAAAGTGTGCGGCCCACGAAAATACAAAGCGCTCTACTCACCGGTCACAGTGACGGCGCCGCTGCAGGAAGACGTCCCCGCGCTGTTCCGTGCCAGGCAGGTGTATATCCCCTGGTCCTCGGGCAGGGCGTCCTGTACGCTCAGCTTGGCGGTGCCACCCTGGTAGGAGGTGTGAGCGTACTGAATGGGCCGATCTGTGGGGAAGCAGAAGGGGCGCGTCACAAAATCATTCCCGGATCAGGAGTTCATCTCACAGGAAAGCTACGGGTGTCACTAACGATATCATCCCCACAAAAATGCTCTAAACAAACGAGGGCGCGCTCACCTAAACAATAGGCAATGTACAAAAAAGATGTAATTGTGGCGGCACCAATAAGGGAGCCAAACAATTCAATGAATCAAATTTATTGAGAGCACAAAAAACCTAAAATCAACATATACACACAATAGACAATTAAAAACAACAGCTGCCGCAATCTCATCCGACCTCTAAATAACCCACAACGTAAATTACATGACCATGATAAAAGGGACCCAATTAATAATAAATATCATTTTATTTTTGTGCCGGCACAAAAAAAAAGAAAATGTTTATACCCTCTAACAAAATGACCGTGCAATATATAACTTAGGCCCTTATTTAACAAGGAATAGCGACAGGTAGCGACTGGTGAGCGGCCGGTAATGACGGTCACCGCCACAAGAACGCCGGCTCCCCACCACAATCACACATTTATCAAGCCGATCCTGCTTAGCGACTGACAGAGCGCCAGATAGCGAATCATTCATCATTATTCCAGCCTCAGCCCACAGCGCCAGCGTCCGACCTTGAACAGCGACAGGTATGACCTCTCGCTACCTGGCGCTCTCCAATGCATTTCAATGGAACAATTTTTAAATATTAATAATTAATTGTTAATATTTTTTTTTTTTTTTTTTAATGTGAAAATTTCTGTTACCACTTCTGCCATGTTAGATATTTTTTTTAAGGTAAAAAAAAAATTAAAAAAAAAATGTGTGCAGAATTGATATTACAGGTCTGATATTAATGTATTCATATTACTAAATGTTTTTATAAACTTGTTTTTTTTTTTGTTTCAAAAAATATGGTTGTTTAGGGGTTAAAAAAACTACTTTTAACCCATCGCCTCCAGCGCTCTGGGGTTTAAACAAGCATTTCACAGCGCGAGAATTTTTGGAGAGTGATTTGTTAATGAATATGGTGGGAGCCGGTCGCTCTGACCAGTCGCTATCATGCGCTCCCATACAGCGCGGAACCTGTCAAATGACTCGTAACCTTGTATTCAACAATACCGCAAACCGACTGAGTCGCTATCAACAACCGAACAACGGCCAAGCACAGCAACTACTAGCGGGCGCTGTGAAAATAACGCTACTGCCGCTCATCTGTCGCTACCTGGCGCTATTAATGAATCGGCCTCCCCATCAATTATATACACTATAAAGAAAGGTAAATATTCACCTGTGCTATGAAAACCAATCAATTGTTACATATAACCATCAAAAATTACTCGTGATAAAGATATATTATTGCATAAAATATTTGAGTAAAACATTTTTTCAAACATGATAAATTATGTGATAAAACAAGACAATATCAGAGCAAATGGATAGATAAAGAAAGTGTATAAATATCCAGAACCAATCACAAAGTGCAGAGACACAAATATACAAAATTACCAGCAGCACATGGAGGGAGGATGAGAAAAAGAGGCATCACCCCCGACCTCAGCATCACTCACCTAACCCCAGTGACACCCACTGCTTTGCTGCAAACGAGAACTATCTGATCACTTTGTACAGCGCTACGGAAGATGATGGCGCTATATCGATAAACAATAACAATACTTTGTACAGCCATATGGAAGATGATGGCGCTATATCGATAAACAATAACAATACTTTCTACAGCGCTACGGAAGATGATGGCGATATATCGATAAACAATAACAATACTTTGTGCAGCGCTACGGAAGATGATGACGCTATATCAATAAACAATAACAATACTTTGTGCAGCGCTACGGAAGATGATGACGCTATATCGATAAACAATAACAATACTTTGTACAGTGCTACGGAAGATGATGGCGCTATATCGATAAACAATAACAATACTTTCTACAGCGCTACGGAAGATGATGGCGATATATCGATAAACAATAACAATACTTTGTGCAGCGCTACGGAAGATGATGACGCTATATCGATAAACAATAACAATACTTTGTGCAGCGCTACGGAAGATGATGACGCTATATCGATAAACAATAACAATACTTTGTACAGCGCTACGGAAGATGATGGCACTATATCGATAAACGATAACAATACTTTGTACAGCGCTACGGAAGATGATGGCGCTATATCGATAAACTATAACAATACATTGTACAGCGCTACGGAAGATGATGGCGCTATATCAATAAACAATAACAATACTTTGTACAGCGCTACGGAAGATGATGACGCTATATCGATAAACAATAACAATACTTTGTACAGCGCTACGGAAGATGATGGCACTATATCGATAAACTATAACAATACATTGTACAGCGCTACGGAAGATGATGGCGCTATATCAATAAACAATAACAATACTTTGTACAGCGCTACGGAAGATGATGGCGCTATATCGATAAACTATAACAATACATTGTACAGCGCTACGGAAGATGATGGCGCTATATCAATAAACAATAACAATACTTTGTACAGCGCTACGGAAGATGATGGCGCTATATCAATAAACAATAACAATACTTTGTACAGCGCTACGGAAGATGATGGCGCTATATCGATAAACAATAACAATACTTTGTACAGCGCTACGGAAGATGATGGCGCTATATCAATAAACAATAACAATACTTTGTACAGCGCTACGGAAGATGATGGCGCTATATCGATAAACAAAACAACACTTTGTGCAGCGCTACGGAAGATGATGGCGCTATATCAATAAACGATAACAATACTTTGTGCAGCGCTACGGAAGATGATGGCGCTATATCAATAAACAACAAAATTTTGTACAGCGCTACAGAAGATGATGGCGCTATATCGATAAACAATAACAATACTTTGTGCAGCGCTACGGAAGATGATGACGCTATATCGATAAACAATAACAATACTTTGTACAGCGCTACGGAAGATGATGGCGCTATATCGATAAACAATAACAATACTTTGTACAGCGCTACGGAGGATGATGGCGCTATATTGATAAACAATAACAATACTTTGTACAGCGCTACGGAAGATGATGGCGCTATATCGATAAACAATAACAATACTTTGTACAGCGCTACGGAAGATGATGGCGCTATAAAATAAACAATAACAATACTTTGTACAGTGCTACGGAAGATGATGGCGCTATATCGATAAACGATAACAATACTTTGTACAGCGCTACGGAAGTGGATGGCGCTATATCGATAAGCAAAAACAATACTTTGTGCAGCGCTACGGAAGATGATGGCGCTATATAAACGACAACAATACTTTGTACAGCGCTACGGAAGTGGATGGCGCTATATCAATAAACAATAACAATACTTTGTACAGCGCTACGGAAGATGATGGCGCTATATCGATAAACAATAACAATACTTTGTACAGCGCAACGGAAGATGATGGCGCTATATCGATAAACGATAACAATACTTTGTACAGCACTACGGAAGATGATGGCGATATATCGATAAACAATAACAATACTTTGTACAGCGCAACGGAAGATGATGGCGCTATATCAATAAACAATAACAATACTTTGTACAGCGCTACGGAAGATGATGGCGCTATATCGATAAACAATAACAATACTTTGTACAGCGCTACGGAAGATGATGGCGCTATATCGATGAACGATAACAATACTTTGTACAGCACTACGGAAGTGGATGGCGCTATATCAATAAACAATAACAATACTTTGTACAGCGCAACGGAAGATGATGGCGCTATATCGATAAACAATAACAATACTTTGTGCAGCGCTACGGAAGATGATGGCGATATATCGATAAACAATAACAATACTTTGTACAGCGCTACAGAAGATGATGGCGCTATATCGATAAACAATAACAATACTTTGTACAGCGCTACGGAAGATGATGGCGCTATATCGATAAACGATAACAATACTTTGTACAGCACTACGGAAGTGGATGGCGCTATATCAATAAACAATAACAATACTTTGTACAGCGCTATGGAAGATGATGGCGCTATATCGATAAACAATAACAATACTTTGTACAGCGCTACGGAGGATGATGGCGCTATATTGATAAACAATAACAATACTTTGTACAGCGCTACGGAAGATGATGGCGCTATATCGATAAACAATAACAATACTTTGTACAGCGCTACGAAAGATGATGGCGCTATATCGATAAACAATAACAATACTTTGTACAGCGCTACGGAAGATGATGGCGCTATATCGATAAACAATAACAATACTTTGTGCAGCGCTACGGAAGATGATGGCGCTATATCGATAAACAATAACAATACTTTGTACAGCGCTACGGAAGATGATGGCGCTATATCGATAAACTATAATAATAATCATTGATGGATGTTGAGCGGAGGAAACAACAACAACAACTAGAGAGTTAAACCTTTATGTAAATAATAAAAAAAACTTTGAATGTAACTCCGCATGTAAATGGGTGTCACAGGGATCTAATGGTTGTCACAGGTATATAATGGGTGTCACAGGGATATAATGGGTGTCACTGGGATCTAATGGGTGTCACTGGGATCTAATGGGCATCACTGGGATCTAATGGGTGTCACTGGGATCTAATGGGCGTCACTGGGATCTAATGGGTGTCACTGGGATCTAATGGGCATCACTGGGATCTAATGGGTGTCACTGGGATCTAATGGGCGTCACTGGGATCTAATGGGTGTCACTGGGATCTAATGGGTGTCACAGGGATCTAATGGGTGTCACAGGGATCTAATAGGTGTCACTGGGATCTAATGGGTGTCACTGGGATCTAATGGGTGTCACTGGGATCTAATGGGTGTCACTGGGATCTAATGGGTGTCACTGGCATCTAATGGTTGTCACAGGGATATAATGGGTGTCACAGGGATATAATGGGTGTCACTGGGATCTAATGGGTGTCACTGGGATCTAATGGGCATCACTGGGATCTAATGGGTGTCACTGGGATCTAATGGGCGTCACTGGGATCTAATGGGTGTCACTGGGATCTAATGGGTGTCACAGGGATCTAATGGGTGTCACAGGGATCTAATAGGTGTCACTGGGATCTAATGGGTGTCACTGGGATCTAATGGGTGTCACTGGGATCTAATGGGTGTCACAGGGATCTAATGAGTGTCACTGGGATCTAATGGGTGTCACTGGGATCTAATGGGTGTCACTGGGATCTAATGGGTGTCACAGGGATCTAATGAGTGTCACAGGGATCTAATGGGTGTCACAGGGATCTAATGGGTGTCACAGGGATCTAATGGGTGTCACAGGGATCTAATAGGTGTCACTGGGATCTAATGGGTGTCACTGGGATCTAATGGGCGTCACTGGGATCTAATGGGTGTCACTGGGATCTAATGGGTGTCACAGGGATCTAATGGGTGTCACAGGGATCTAATAGGTGTCACTGGGATCTAATGGGTGTCACTGGGATCTAATGGGTGTCACTGGGATCTAATGGGTGTCACAGGGATCTAATGAGTGTCACTGGGATCTAATGGGTGTCACTGGGATCTAATGGGTGTCACTGGGATCTAATGGGTGTCACAGGGATCTAATGAGTGTCACAGGGATCTAATGGGTGTCACAGGGATCTAATCGGTGTCACAGGGATCTAATGGGTGTCACAGGGATCTAATAGGTGTCACAGGGATCTAATAGGTGTCACTGGGATCTAATAGGTGTCACAGGGATCTAATAGGCGTCACTGGGATCTAATAAGTGTCACTGGGATCTAATGGGTGTCACGGGGATGAGGTGGGCGTCACTGGCACAGGAATCCCCTGACACCCCACATACTGCCTCCTGCATGGGTGCAGCCGCTGCTCCCGGGTACCGGGTGCCAGATCAGGGTCACAGCTTGCGTCTAAACAAGACTGCGTCCAGACTGTAGCAATTGGCTTTGTATTTATGTATTAATCATTAGCCCTTTTGCCACACTTGTTCCCTCTGACTGAAGATGCGGCGACGCCTGGGGCGACGCCCCCGTCATGAGGCCCTCCTTCAACTTTCCGGCGCCAATACACCTGTATTTTTCGCTCGGTCTCCCCTCTCCCTCTTTTGTCCCTCTCTTTTTCCCTCTCCATACCATCGGGTTCCATTAGTTGTGGTGTTTCCTGCTATAATTGTTGAATTGTTAGACATAGGCATGCAGTGGCTACTACCAAACAGTTAGTGTTAGGTCTTCAACTCATATATGTTATTTTACTTAGATATATACTTGATTTGATTACTGATGGAGGCATAATGTGTTCCTGCTTATATACTTGAGTTGTAATTTTAATTTTATTTAGAGATATGGGTTGCGCCCCTGACTGCAGGGCGCCCTGTGCACCCTCCCGCGCGCCCACACACTCGCTTTGGGTCTGTGCTGGGCCTTAATTCTGGCCCTTACATGAGTGCCCTGTTAGCGGGCGAGTATGGGGTGATCACACTGGGGCGCGTTGCGGGCACTGGGATAGGTGGTGTCACTCCGATGATGCAGAGTGGGTATGATCTAGTGGGGGGGGGGGGGGGTGGGTGCGATGGGCGAGGCGATGTTCGCCTGCCTGGTACGGGAGGCCCCACCCCCTGCGTGACGCATAACACCAATATGATTTGACATAACCCCGGGACGTCATATCCGCTGACGTCACATCCGCCGCGCTGGATCTGTGCTGCGACGCAGATGCGTTTCAGCAGCACCTGTTGAATGGCAGCATTTGATATGAACAATCTCAGGTATTTAAGCAGGCCCATTTTTAGTTATTAGCTACTCACCCAAGGAAGCGATCACGCACGGGCGGCCGCGATCGAAGGTGTCCCTGCTGCATACTCCCCGCTCCTTATTTACGTGATTCACCCGGTGCCAGGCTTAGTATTGGTCCCTCTTTCTGTTCATTACTGTTGTCTGATTGTCGATGTGTTTATTACTGTTTTGCAATTTGTGTGATGTGTCCATGACCAACTTTATTTCGGACACACATAGTTTTTTCTTTGTTATCATACGTAGTATTTATTTTTGAAAAAACAGATTATGCACTTAGTCACTTTATGTATAATTGCACATATGAATATTTGGATATGTTATCTTGATGTTTTGCACTTTATATGAATTAATATGTTGTTTATACACGGTCACTTTATTATTATAGTTGAACAGACAGTGGGATGCTAGGGTTTGTGCCGGCACAAAAAAGATTAGGTATCACCGGGAATCTAGCATTTGTATTGATATTTTAGGAGTTGCCCAGGTATTTTTGCTACATTTGTAGCACTGGATGAAATAGGGGATACGCAGCATTTTTAAAGTGTCAGTGTTGTATGGTTTTGTGTTTTTGTGTCTCTTGATCAGTGTTTCTCAATAAATGTAATAATATTCTTATTGGTTTGGTGCTCCTGTTAATTGGGTTTCTGGGCTGTGCCCCATGAGCCCATTTCAGATGCTAAGTTCTAATTGTTACAGTGTAGCACAGTATTAATTATTGTGAGCGGTGCACCACTTTGAGTGTTCTAAACTTTAGATCCCCGATTACTCCACCTTAATAAACAGTCATCAAGGCACCAAATCGTCATTCTCATATTAGAAACCCTGAGGAAACTAATGGGGAAAAATGAATACTTGCCATTTCCAGATATAATGAAATCCCTGGATAACACATTGATACCAAGTGACTTAGGATTGGGAGAAGACACTGATCTTAGGGTTTATCATTTATGGAAAGCTTCCCGAGCAAAGGCAAAGGAAACGAAACTAGAACATATGAAAAACAAGTCTAAAACATTTATAAAAGCATTCCAAGCACAACACCTATTATAAAATCTTCACCTACCGAAGACACCCTTTAACTTCAACAGAAATACAACAATTATTTCTAAAAAATGAACAAACACCCAAACCACCATCCCACTACTTCTCCCTTTTAAATCATCTCAACAAAACACAAGATATGACATATAAAAAAATGGGAAGCTGACCTAGGAGTAGAGATCAAAAGAAAAGGAAAATATATTCCGTTCCATCATTAACATAAAATCACCAGCCCTCGAGTGTGAGCTGTCACCATAAATACGGCTGTAAACTTTATTTTGTCAAAACATAAAATGATTTATAGGAGCTGTAAAACGAAAAGGAAGAGCAGCAGCAGCAGAGCACAGTGATGGCGCCCCCCGGGGGCTGACCATCAAAATGCACATAAAGAGGACCAAAACCCAAGATTTTCATTTCACTTATTTCTTGGGTTTTGTTCCCCCTGGTGGAGACGTCCCTACTGTATTTGCATACCTCCCGAGTGTCCCTGATTTGGAGGCACTGTCCCTCTTTTGCGTCCATGTCCTCCTGTCCCTTGTTTTTTTTCATTTGTCCCTCTTTGAGGTGTAACAATAAATGATTCATTTGCCTATTCAGAGTGTTTCTACTGTTACAATGTATCTCCTATCCATCATTTATCTGTCCGGTCCAGCAGGGGTGACTCACTTTATGGGTCTCTGTGCATTTGCACATTAAGCACTTATAGCACTTTTTAGTCCGCAATATTGCACTTTTTGCATTTAGCGCTTTAGTTTAGGAATACAGGATTTATTTGATATTTATCACACGCGTATGTAGGTTATGAATTGTGGAGTTGTAATGGGGGCTCTTTGCTGTGGCAGGGTCTTTGTGTAAATGTTTTTTAAAGGTTTGTGGTTTTATTGTAATTATATATGTGTTTGTGGCTTTTTAACATATCAATGAATTAAAGATGATTATATTGATTTCATCAAATTTTCAATGATTGATTATTGAGGGACATTTGGTGCCATCCTGGGAATCCCATTTACGGTCTACTGGGACCGTTGCTGCTTGTATTAGTGCGCTTTGGTTCTGGGTCCGGGATTGGCACATTTTTCACCTCATTTTTCAGTTATTCCATTTGGGGTGGTGCAAAAGTTTTTCTTTACTATCTCCTATCCATCCCTCAATGAGGGGGCGTGGCTTCATCATCTCTCGCGGAGTGGGCGTAGCTTCATTTATCCCTCAATGGGGGGCATGGCTTCATCATCCCCAATGAGTGGACGTGGCTTCACGCATCCCTCAATGAGGGGGCGTGACTTCATCCACCCCTCAACGATGGGGCGTGGCTTCATCATCCCTCACGGAGTGGGCGTGGCTTCATTTATCCCTCAATGGGGGGCGTGGCTTCATCATCCCCAATGAGTGGACGTGGCTTCACGCATCCCTCAATGAGGGGGCGTGACTTCATCCATCCCCCAATGAGGGTGTGTGGCTTAATTTACATATTGTCCCTCTTTGAGGTGTAACATGCAGATCTGCAGCAATAAATGATTCGTTTGCCTATTCAAAGTGTTTCTATTGTTATAACTGTTACAATGTATCTCCTATCCATCCCTCAATGAGGGGGCGTGGCTTCATCCATCCCTCAATGAGGGGGCGTGGCTTCACCATCTCTTGCGGAGTGGGCGTGGCTTCATTTATCCCTCAATGAGTGGGTGTGGCTTCACGCATCCCTCAATGAGGGGGTGTGATGTCATCCATCCCCCAGTGAGGGGGTGTGGCTTCATTTGAATATTGTCCCTCTTTGAGGTGTAACCTTCAGATCTGCAGCAATAAATGATTCGTTTGCCTATTCAAAGTGTTTCTATTGTTGTAACTGTTACAATGTATCTCCTATCCATCCCTCAATGAGGGGGCGTGGCTTCATCCATCCCTCAATGAGGGGGCGTGGCTTCATCCATCCCTCAATGAGGGGGCGTGGCTTCACCATCTCTTGCGGAGTGGGCGTGGCTTCATTTATCCCTCAATGAGTGGGTGTGGCTTCATTTGCATATTGCCCCTCTTTGAGGTGTAACATGCAGATCTGCAGCAATAAATGATTCATTTGCCTATTCAAAGTGTTTCTATTGTTGTAACTGTTACAATGTATCTCCTATCCATCCCTTAATGAGGGGGCGTGGCTTCATCCATCCCTCAATGAGGGGGTCTGGCTTCATCCATCCCTCAATGAGGGGGTGTGGCTTCATACATACCTCAATGAGGGGGTGTGACTTCATCCATCCCTCAATGAGGGGGCGTGGCTTCATACATACATCAATGAGGGGGTGTGGCTTCATTTGCATATTGTCCCTCTTTGAGGTGTAACATGCAGATCTGCAGCAATAAATGATTCATTTGCCTAATCAAAGTGTTTCTATTGTTGTAACTGTTACAATGTATCTCCTATCCATCTCCAGAGGCTGCATCCCCCGCTTCCCTCTAACAGGGAGCATGACCGCGCCGGCCATTCACAAACGCCTGGCGTGGGGACACACCCTGCTGAAGGAATAGCAGGGGCTGCTTGTGCCGTTGGACTGGGAGGCAGGTGAGTATACCGGGCGACTTGTTGGGTTTCGCACAGCGGGGCATCCCGATTTCTGGATCGGGATGGTAGCCCCGGGGGGTAGCAATCAATAGATTCCAGATAATAGATTCCAGGGCCAAAGGCTGTGGGTTTTGGTCCACTTTAATGCAGCGATCTTTGAGATTTCACACAGCAGTGCATCCCAAATCTGATGCCCCAGAGAGATGGAATCAGCCGGCCATGGAATCTTTTAAGACTCTAGGACCGGTGGTCTCCATCTTTATGGGGCATCCCGAGGGGGATGCCTCGCTGTGTAATAACACGGGTTCAGCCAAAACACTCACCTCCCCGGTGAACCCATGCCACCCCTCTGGGCCTTTAGCTGGGGCGCGTACCCACACCAGGCATTTGTGAATGACCAGATGACCAGCGCAGACAGGGAGACCGGGGATGCCGCCGGCAGTGTGACATCACAGCGGCTTGCAGAACCAAATAGAGCCGAGTGCGCTGATTGGCTGATGCCGTGGGAACCCTGAAAAGGTAAGTTTGCTGTGGGAATACACACAGCGGGGCATCCCAAATCAGGATGATGAGGACCTACACCCAGAAATAAAATCCCGGGGTGCTCTTTAAATAAATAAAATAAAAGATCTGTATAAAATGCCAGATGTAATAAAAGTAGAAGCATGTGACCTGGTACTGGAAACATTTGTAGCCATTAAGTGTTACAATTGTATCAATTAATAGGGAAAGGAACTGGAAAGTCTATCACTTTTCTGTATAATATAACACACCGCACCACGGCGCCCGGCCATTATATACAGATGGGTTTCTGCAGCTAAAGGAAGATTTTGATTTTACTCTAAAATCCATTATTCGGCTAAAGGGGAACTCTGACTTGTCTTTTATCAGTATAATGTTCCTCCAGATGTCTGAGCTTTTCCCGTCTGGTTTTCCCCTTATTGGAATGGTGTTTAGATAATGTGTGTGGGCCCCGAGGTCACAGTCAAGATAATGAAGCAGCAGAATATGCGTCAGCGGCTCATCTCATTGGCTCTTACCATTCAGCAGCCAGGTGACCTCAGGTTGGGGCTCCCCCTGGGCACCTGGAATGATGTTTAGATTATGGGCCCATCCATCTATTGCCCCAGACATGAGCGTGTGTGGGCCCCGAGGTCACAGTCAATCTCATTGGCTCTTACCGTTCAGCAGCCAGGTGACCTCAGGTTGGGGCTCCCCCTGCACCGTGCAGCTCAGCTCAAAGTCTCGCCCCTCCATCACCGTGCAGTCCGACAACACCTGCTCAAAGCGCGGGGCTACCTGCTCCAGGCGTGACCCTGGAAAAAGAGAGAAAGTGCAGCACGTGAGCCGATATGCCGCAATACAGCGCCAGCTGCAACACTGTTACCCATACACCTGGGCACCTCCATCTATGCACCTTGGCACCTTCCCTTCCATCTCTGCACCTGGGCACCTCCATATCTGTATCTGGGAACCTTCTCCCTCCATCTCTGCACCTGGGCACCTCCCCATCCATCTCTGCACCTGGGCACCTCCCCTCCATCTCTGCACCTGGGCACCTCCCCTCCATATCTGCACCTGGGCACCTCCCCTCCATCTCTGCACCTGGGCACCTCCCCATCCATCTCTGCACCTGGGCACCTTCCCTTCCATCTCTGCACCTGGGCACCTCCCCACCATATCTGCACCTGGGCACCTCCCCACCATATCTGCACCTGGGCACCTCCCCATCCATCTCTGCACCTGGGCACCTCCCCACCATATCTGCACCTGGGCACCTCCCCATCCATCTCTGCACCTGGGCACCTCCCCACCATATCTGCACCTGGGCACCTCCCCCTCCATCTCTGCACCTGGGCACCTCCCCCTCCATATCTGTACCTGGGCACCTCCCCATCCATCTCTGCACCTGGGCACCTCCCCATCCATCTCTGCACCTGGGCACCTCCCCATCCATCTCTGCACCTGGGCACCTCCCCATCCATCTCTGCACCTGGGCACCTCCCCCTCCATGCTCTTCACCTGGGAACCTCCCCTTCATCTCTGCACCTTGGCACCTCCCCATCCATCTCTGCACCTGGGCACCTCCCCATCCATCTCTGCACCTGGGCACCTCCCCTTCCATCTCTGCACCTGGGCACCTCCCCTCCATCTCTGCACCTGGGCACCTCCCCTCCATCTCTGCACCTGGGCACCTCCCCTTCCATCTCTGCACCTGGGCACCTCCCCTCCATCTCTGCACCTGGGCACCTTCCCCTCCATCTCTGCACCTGGGCACCTCCCCCTCCATCTCTGCACCTGGGCACCTCCCCTTCATCTCTGCACCTTGGCACCTCCCCATCCATCTCTGCACCTGGGCACCTCCCCATCCATCTCTGCACCTGGGCACCTTCCCCTCCATCTCTGCACCTGGGCACCTCCCCCTCCATCTCTGCACCTGGGCACCTCCCCTCCATCTCTGCACCTGGGCACCTTCCCCTCCATCTCTGCACCTGGGCACCTCCCCCTCCATCTCTGCACCTGGGCACCTCCCCTCCATCTCTGCACCTGGGCACCTCCCCTCCATCTCTGCACCTGGGCACCTCCCCACCATATCTGCACCTGGGCAACTCCCCCTCCATATCTGCACCTGGGCACCTCCCCCTCCATCTCTGCACCTGGGCACCTCCCCATCCATCTCTGCCCCTGGGCACCTCCCCATCCATCTCTGCACCTGGGCACCTTCCCCTCCATCTCTGCACCTGGGCAACTCCCCCTCCATCTCTGCACCTGGGCACCTCCCCATCCATCTCTGCACCTGGGCACCTCCCCATCCATCTCTGCACCTGGGCACCTCCCCACCATATCTGCACCTGGGCACCACCCCATCCATCTCTGCACCTGGGCACCTCCCCCTCCATGCTCTGCACCTGGGCACCTCCCCTCCATATCTGCACCTGGGCATCTTCCCTTCCATCTCTGCACCTGGGCACCTCCCCCTCCATATCTGTACCTGGGAACATCCCTCTCCATCCCTGCACCTGGGCACCCCCCCTCCATCTCTGCACCTGGGCACCTCCCCTCCATCTCTGCACCTGGGCACCTCCCCCTCCATATCTGTACCTGGGCACCTTCCCCTCCATCTCTGCACCTGGGCACCTCACCTCCATCTCTGCACCTGGGCACCTCCCCATCCATCTCTGCACCTGGGCACCTCCCCTCCATCTCTGCACCTGGGCACCTTCCCCTCCATCTCTGCACCTGGGCACCTCCCCATCCATCTCTGCACCTGGGCACCTCCCCATCCATCTCTGCACCTGGGCACCTTCCCCTCCATCTCTGCACCTGGGCACCTCCCCATCCAACTCTGCACCTGGGCACCTCCCCTCCATCTCTGCACCTGGGCACCTCCCCATCCATCTCTGCACCTGGGCACCTCCCCATCCATCTCTGCACCTGGGCACCTTCCCCTCCATCTCTGCACCTGGGCACCTCCCCATCCAACTCTGCACCTGGGCACCTTCCCCTCCATCTCTGCACCTGGGCACCTCCCCATCCATATTTGCACCTGGGCTCTTTTCACTCCATCTCTGCACCTGGGCACCTCCCCATCCATCTCTGCACCTGGGCACCTCCCCTCCATCTCTGCACCTGGGCACCTTCCCCTCTATCTCTGCACCTGGGCACCTCCCCTCCATCTCTGCACCTGGGCACCTCCCCATCCATCTCTGCACCTGGGCACCTCCCCATCCATCTCTGCACCTGGGCACCTCCCCATCCATCTCTGCACCTGGGCACCTCCCCTCCATATCTGTACCGGGGAACATCCCTCTTCAGCTCTGCACCTGGGCACCTACCCACCATATCGGCACCTGGGCACCTCCCCATCCATATTTGCACCTGGGCTCTTTTCACTCCATCTCTGCACCTGGGCCCCTTTCCTTTCATATCTGCACCTGTGCACCCTTCTACCATATCTGCACCTGGGCATTGCCCCCCCCCCCCCCCACCACCACCATAACTGTATCTGTACACCTTCCCCTCCATCTCTGCACCTGGCAACCTTTCCTTTAATCTCTGCACCTGGGCCCCTTCTCTTTCATATCTGCACCTGGGCCCCTTCTCTTTCATATCTGCACCTGGAAGCTACACATCTGGGCAGCCATGTTAAATAACCCTTAAGTTGGCTGACACGCACTCTGCCATCACACGCTCCTTTTGCTTATTGGGTTCTAGTGGATAACACCTGACAGTAGGCGGAGCACCTTTTGCTTATGACTCTGTGCTCCCTCTAGTGCCCAAATTATGGTATTACACACAGACTGTTCACTGAAGACCAGAGGTTACGCAGTAATTTATGTACCCGCCCCTGAGGAATCCTTTGCATTGCCCCACCCCCGAGCTTCTGCACATGCTCTCCGCCCCTTCCCTCTACATAGAGGTGGCTGTCTGTACCTTTACCTGTACAACACCTGTATAACCCCGCCCCCCGCCCCACCTGTGTCCCTGTGGGAGACTTACTTGTCACGGTCAGGGTCCAGGTACAGGTTTGCTGCCCCTGCGGGTTGGCGATGTGGCAGCTGTAGGTTCCGCTGTCCCCGGGCCGGACGCTCATCAGATGTAAGGAGTGAGTGCGGCTCCCCTCCCGGAGCTCCCCGCCGTCCCTTCCTTCCAGACGGGAGCCCTCCTTAAACCAACGCACGCCGGGCTGCGGCTCTCCCGACACTGGGCACAGCGAGGAGAGAGAAGAGCGGAAAATACCAGAGTGTCAGTTACGCCGTCCAGAGCAAAGCGATATTTATACAAAGCAAAGCGAAGACTCCATAACGCCGCGCCACCGCCATGTTATGGCAACCAGAGGGGGGCGTCCCGAATCCACTGCAGGTAACAGCCATCAACGCTGCAATTCCATAATAACCGTCTATTTACACAACTGTCATCCTAATAAATTCCCAAAGCCGAACGCCAGTCATGCGCCAGGTCTCTAAAGTGCCAAAAAAAGCAAAGGAGGGGGCGTGGCCAGGACCAGCCTCAGGGCGCTGGAGCAGGGATCGCGGAGACATGGTCACATGACGGGAGGGCTGGGGTGTTCTGCAAACTACCTCATTTTAAGGCAGCACCCCGAATTGGGATGCCCCGCTGTGTGAAACCCCCAGGTCGCCCGATCTCGCTCCTGCGGCACACGAGCGTGCAGCAGCCGCATCCCCCGCTGCCCTTTAACAAGGAGCGTGCCTGTGCCGGCCAATCACAAATGCCTGGTCCTGCTAAAGGGATAGCGGAGATGCGGCCGCTGCTTGCGAATTCGCTGTTGGTGCGGGAACGAAGAGGAGTTTTCGGGAACCTGGGGGGGTTTGACACATCGGGCATCCCGAATTTGGATGCCTTGGGGGGAGCGAGTATGCCTGCCTCCTAGACTCCAGGGTGGGTTTTGGTCCACTTAAAAGCAAACTAAAAACCCAGGATTCGGGATGCTCTCCTGTGGGAATCCCCCGTAATCATACCTCGATCCCTGCTCCCATGGTGCATGCGCGGCCTCTCCTCCGATCCTCCTGCATATAAATGCCCGGCAATTGAATGAATACACTTCCAGGCACCTCCCGGTGGTGGCTCCCTCCGGCTGCACGCCAGGGTACTGTGGATGCCACCGGAGGCACAATTAAGGATGATTCCTGGGGGGCATCCCAAATCAGGCAGGGATTTCACTCAGGCCACAGGTGAACCTACCATAGAGGCAGGGAAGGCAGCTGCTATCGGGCCCTTGGGAGAAAGGGGCCCCGTGCCAGCTGTCTACCCCCACCTTGCAGTATCTTAGGCGCACCCCCATTATGCAGTGTTTGCGCATTGTACGCCAGGGGCCAGACCTTTACCCCCCCCCCCCCCAGTGCTCTGTGTATAGAGAACTGAGGGAAACATGGCACTGACATCTTAGTTCCACCCTATGGAACCTACAGCTGTGTCCTCTGGTGCACCAGCTCTGCATACTGCGATAGTGCCTCACCCACCAGACCTCACTGGGGCCCACGATTGATGACCAAGGGACCACAATGCGCCAACTCTGCCTAGAACTCGATCAGACCAGGGACCTGATTTGGGATGCCCATGTGTGTGGACCCCCAAGATCATCTGCCACGCCCCATTCACATGCTCTCTTCCAATCAGCATTGGTTGCTTTGCATATTAATGCATAGCGAATGCTTTGTCAGATGCCTGGGGCGGCTGCGCACACTGGATGAAGTGGTGCAGGGGAGGCCGCACATGCACTATGAGATCTAGGAATGAGGTAAGATTATGGGACATTGGGATGCCCCTGAAGAGGGCTTTTTTTTTACCAGTCCCTAGATTATTTTCCCCTCTAGGGCCGGGTGTCGTGGGTTTTGGTCCTCTTTAATGCAGGGGGTGTCTCTTATGCTATGAATTTTGCTAGGGGGCCCTGTAAAAGCTATGTGCATCCCTGACTCTGGCCCTGGAATCTCTTAGACCCTAGGGCTGGTTGGCTTGAGTTTTGGACCATTTTAAGATGGACGAGGGGATAGAAAGCTCAACCCAAAAATGTCTGATGAGTCCTCTTTAAAGTGGAACAAAACCCATCTTAGGCGGCCCTGGAGTTGCCCAGTTACCTCTCCCGGGGCCTCCCAATTCGGGATGCCCCACTGTGTGAACCCAGGTTATTAGGATAGGTTGTAGCACACTGGTAAGTTAATAAAATAAATGACATGTAGAACATGGAGAAAGGTAGGATCATAAGGGTTCAAAGAAACCTCCAAAGTACCTCTGCTTATCTAGTACTAAAATATACTGTATATACAGAATAGGGGAGGCAATGAATACCAGAGAAAAAAGATTATGCAAAGAAATTCATGTTTTTAATGCCCTTGGATATAAAGGTGTACAAAAGTGCAGAATATTTACAGTGCAGTCTATAGGTTCTATAGAAAAATATTGTAACAGAGGGAAATACATATGTGGCACTTACACTGGGTCATACAAGGATGCGCATCCTCTTGAGAAAGGTCTTTTACAGACCGAAACGTGGAGGCGTTCTTGCGTCCTGCGGTCAGTCTGTGAGCTTTATAACTCGCTTGTCTTGTTTACTGGGTTATGCTTCTGAATTATCAGGCTTAAAGGGGAATACCACTTGGAATGTGATTTACTCTGATTTACTTTGATCTACTTGTTAATTTCCCTGTTCTCTTTACTGTTGTATGACCCAGTGTGAGTGCCACATATGGAAACATAGAAACATAGAAGGTTGACGGCAGAAGGAGACCATACGGTCCATCTAGACTCAGCCCTTATGTGTATACTGTATGTTCTCTGTATCTTATGTATATACTGTATGTTCTCTGTATCTTATGTATATACTGTATGTTCTCTGTATCTTATGTGTATATACTGTATGTTCTCTGCATCTTATGCATATACTGTATGTTCTCTGTATCTTATGTATATACTGTATGTTCTCTGTATTTTATGTATATACTGTATGTTCTCTGTATCTTATGTATATACTGTATGTTCTCTGTATCTTATGTATATACTGTATGTTCTCTGTATCTTATGTGTATATACTGTATGTTCTCTGCATCTTATGCATATACTGTATGTTCTCTGTATCTTATGTATATACTGTATGTTCTCTGTATCTTATGTATATACTGTATGTTCTCTGCATCTTATGTATATACTGTATGTTCTCTGTATCTTATGTGTATATACTGTATGTTCTCTGCATCTTATGCATATACTGTATGTTCTCTGTATCTTATGTATATACTGTATGTTCTCTGTATTTTATGTATATACTGTATGTTCTCTGTATCTTATGTATATACTGTATGTTCTCTGTATCTTATGTATATACTGTATGTTCTCTGTATCTTATGTGTATTCTGTATGTTCTCTGTATCTTATGTGTATACTGTATGTTCTCTGCATCTTATGTATATACTGTATGTTCTCTGTATCTTATGTATATACTGTATGTTCTCTGTATCTTATGTATATACTGTATGGTCTCTGTATCTTATGTATATACTGTATGTTCTCTCTATCTTATGTATATACTGTATGTTCTCTGCATCTTATGTATATACTGTATGTTCTCTGTATCTTATGTATATACTGTATGTTCTCTGTATCTTATGTATATACTGTATGTTCTCTGTATCTTATGTGTATTCTGTATGTTCTCTGTATCTTATGTGTATACTGTATGTTCTCTGCATCTTATGTGTATACTGTATGTTCTCTGTATCTTATGTATATACTGTATGTTCTCTGCATCTTATGTATATACTGTATGTTCTCTGTATCTTATGTGTATATACTGTATGTTCTCTGTATCTTATGTGTATATACTGTATGTTCTCTGCATCTTATGTATATACTGTATGTTCTCTGTATCTTATGTGTATACTGTATGTTCTCTGTATCTTATGTGTATACTGTATGTTCTCTGTATCTTATGTGTATACTGTATGTTCTCTGTATCTTATGTGTATACTGTATGTTCTCTGTATCTTATGTATATACTGTATGTTCTCTGTATCTTATGTGTATACTGTATGTTCTCTGTATCTTATGTATATACTGTATGTTCTCTGTATCTTATGTGTATACTGTATGTTCTCTGTATCTTATGTATATAATGTATGTTCTCTGTATCTTATGTGTATACTGTATGTTCTCTGTATCTTATGTATATACTGTATGTTCTCTGTATCTTATGTATATAATGTATGTTCTCTGTATCTTATGTGTATACTGTATGTTCTCTGTATCTTATGTGTATACTGTATGTTCTCTGTATCTTATGTGTATACTGTATGTTCTCTGTATCTTATGTATATACTGTATGTTCTCTGTATCTTATGTGTATACTGTATGTTCTCTGTATCTTATGTGTATACTGTATGTTCTCTGTATCTTATGTGTATACTGGATGTTCTCTGTATCTTATGTGTATACTGTATGTTCTATGTATCTTATGTGTATACTGTATGTTCTCTGTATCTTATGTGTATACTGTATGTTCTCTTTATCTTATGTATATACTGTATGTTCTCAGTATCTTATGTGTATATACTGTATGTTCTCTGTATCTTATGTATATACTGTATGTTCTCTGTATCTTATGTGTATACTGTATGTTCTCTGTATCTTATGTATATACTGTATGTTCTCTGTATCTTATGTGTATACTGTATGTTCTCTTTATCTTATGTATATACTGTATGTTCTCAGTATCTTATGTGTATATACTGTATGTTCTCTGTATCTTATATGTATATACTGTATGTTCTCTGTATCTTATGTGTATATACTGTATGTTCTCTGTATCTTATGTATATACTGTATGTTCTCTGTATCTTATGTGTATATACTGTATGTTCTCTGTATCTTATATGTATATACTGTATGTTCTCTGTATCTTATGTGTATACTGTATGTTCTCTTTATCTTATGTATATACTGTATGTTCTCAGTATCTTATGTGTATATACTGTATGTTCTCTGTATCTTATGTATATACTGTATGTTCTCTGTATCTTATGTATATACTGTATGTTCTCTGTATCTTATGTGTATATACTGTATGTTCTCTGTATCTTATATGTATATACTGTATGTTCTCTGTATCTTATATGTATATACTGTATGTTCTCTGTATCTTATGTATATACTGTATGTTCTCTGTATCTTATGTGTATATACTGTATGTTCTCTGTATCTTATATGTATATACTGTATGTTTTCTGTATCTTATATGTATATACTGTATGTTCTCTGTATCTTATGTATATACTGTATGTTCTCTGTATCTTATGTGTATACTGTATGTTCTCTGTATCTTATGTATATACTGTATGTTCTCTGTATCTTATGTATATACTGTATGTTCTCTGTATCTTATGTGTATACTGTATGTTCTCTGTATCTTATATGTATATACTGTATGTTCTCTGTATCTTATGTATATACTGTATGTTCTCTGTATCTTATATGTATATACTGTATGTTCTCTGTATCTTATGTATATACTGTATGTTCTCTGAATCTTATGTATATACTGTACATTCTCTGTATCTTATGTGTATACTGTATGTTCTCTGTATCTTATGTGTATACTGTATGCTCTCTGTATCTTATGTGTATACTGTATGTTCTCTGTATCTTATATGTATATACTGTATGTTCTCTGTATCTTATGTGTATACTGTATGTTCTCTGTATCTTATGTGTATACTGTATGTTCTCTGTATCTTATGTGTATACTGTATGTCCTCTGTATCTTATGTGTATACTGTATGTTCTCTGTATCTTATATGTATATACTGTATGTTCTCTGTATCTTATGTATATACTGTATGTTCTCTGTATCTTATATGTATATACTGTATGTTCTCTGTATCTTATATGTATATACTGTATGTTCTCTGTATCTTATGTATATACTGTATGTTCTCTGTATCTTATATGTATATACTGTATGTTCTCTGTATCTTATATGTATATACTGTATGTTCTCTGTATCTTATGTATATACTGTATGTTCTCTGTATCTTATATGTATATACTGTATGTTCTCTGTATCTTATATGTATATACTGTATGTTCTCTGTATCTTATGTATATACTGTATGTTCTCTGTATCTTATGTATATACTGTTTGTTCTCTGTATCTTATGTGTATACTGTATGTTCTCTGTATCTTAAGTGTATACTGTATGTTCTCTGTATCTTATGTGTATACTGTATGTTCTCTGTATCTTATGTATATACTGTATGTTCTCTGTATTTTATGTGTATATACTGTATGTTCTCTGTATCTTATGTATATACTGTATGTTCTCTGTATCTTATGTATATACTGTATGTTCTCTGTATTTTATGTGTATACTGTATGTTCTCTGTATCTTATGTATATACTGTATGTTCTCTGTATCTTATGTGTATACTGTATGTTCTCTGTATCTTATGTATATACTGTATGTTCTCTGTATCTTATGTGTATACTGTATGTTCTCTGTATCTTATTTATATACTGTATGTTCTCTTTATCTTATGTGTATACTGTATGTTCTCTGTATTTTATGTGTATATACTGTATGTTCTCTGTATCTTATGTATATACTGTATGTTCTCTGTATCTTATATGTATATACTGTATGTTCTCTGTATCTTATGTATATACTGTATGTTCTCTGTATCTTATATGTATATACTGTATGTTCTCTGTATCTTATATGTATATACTGTATGTTCTCTGTATCTTATGTATATACTGTATGTCCTCTGTATCTTATGTGTATACTGTATGTTCTCTGTATCTTATATGTATATACTGTATGTTCTCTGTATCTTATATGTATATACTGTATGTTCTCTGTATCTTATGTATATACTGTATGTTCTCTGTATCTTATGTATATACTGTACGTTCTCTGTATCTTATGTGTATACTGTATGTTCTCTGTATCTTATGTGTATACTGTATGTTCTCTGTATCTTATGTGTATACTGTATGTTCTCTGTATCTTATGTGTATACTGTATGTTCTCTGTATCTTATGTGTTTACTGTATGTTCTCTGTATCTTATGTATATACTGTATGTTCTCTGTATCTTATGTATATACTGTATGGTCTCTGTATCTTATGTGTATACTGTATGGTCTCTGTATCTTATGTATATACTTTATGTTCTCTTTATCTTATGTGTATACTATATGGTCTCTGTATCTTAAGTGTATACTGTATGTTCTCTGTATCTTATGTGTATACTGTATGTTCTCTGTATCTTATGTATATACTGTATGTTCTCTGTATCTTATGTATATACTGTATGTTCTCTGTATCTTATGTATATACTGTTTGTTCTCTGTATCTTATGTGTATACTGTATGTTCTCTGTATCTTATGTGTATACTATATGTTCTCTGTATCTTAAGTGTATACTGTATGTTCTCTGTATCTTATGTGTATACTGTATGTTCTCTGTATCTTATGTATATACTGTATGTTCTCTGTATTTTATGTGTATATACTGTATGTTCTCTGTATCTTATGTATATACTGTATGTTCTCTGTATCTTATGTATATACTGTATGTTCTCTGTATTTTATGTGTATACTGTATGTTCTCTGTATCTTATGTATATACTGTATGTTCTCTGTATCTTATGTGTATACTGTATGTTCTCTGTATCTTATGTATATACTGTATGTTCTCTGTATCTTATGTGTATACTGTATGTTCTCTGTATCTTATTTATATACTGTATGTTCTCTTTATCTTATGTGTATACTGTATGTTCTCTGTATTTTATGTGTATATACTGTATGTTCTCTGTATCTTATGTATATACTGTATGTTCTCTGTATTTTATGTGTATATACTGTATGTTCTCTGTATCTTATGTATATACTGTATGTTCTCTGTATCTTATGTATATACTGTATGTTCTCTGTATCTTATGTATATACTGTATGTTCTCTGTATTTTATGTGTATACTGTATGTTCTCTGTATCTTATGTATATACTGTATGTTCTCTGTATCTTATGTATATACTGTATGTTCTCTGTATCTTATGTGTATACTGTATGTTCTCTGTATCTTATGTATATACTGTATGTTCTCTGTATCTTATGTATATACTGTATGTTCTCTGTATCTTATGTATATACTGTATGTTCTCTGTATCTTATGTGTATACTGTATGTTCTCTGTATCTTATTTATATACTGTATGTTCTCTTTATCTTATGTGTATACTGTATGTTCTCTGTATTTTATGTGTATATACTGTATGTTCTCTGTATCTTATGTATATACTGTATGTTCTCTGTATTTTATGTGTATATACTGTATGTTCTCTGTATCTTATGTATATACTGTATGTTCTCTGTATCTTATGTATATACTGTATGTTCTCTGTATCTTATGTGTATACTGTATGTTCTCTGTATCTTATTTATATACTGTATGTTCTCTTTATCTTATGTGTATACTGTATGTTCTCTGTATTTTATGTGTATATACTGTATGTTCTCTGTATCTTATGTATATACTGTATGTTCTCTGTATTTAATGTGTATATACTGTATGTTCTCTGTATCTTATTTATATACTGTATGTTCTCTTTATCTTATGTGTATACTGTATGTTCTCTGTATTTTATGTGTATATACTGTATGTTCTCTGTATCTTATTTATATACTGTATGTTCTCTTTATCTTATGTGTATACTGTATGTTCTCTGTATCTTATGTGTATACTGTATGTTCTCTGTATCTTATGTGTATACTGTATGTTCTCTGTATCTTATGTGTTTACTGTATGTTCTCTCTATCTTATGTATATACTGTATGGTCTCTGTATCTTATGTATATACTGTATGTTCTCTTTATCTTATGTGTATACTATATGTTCTCTGTATCTTATGTGTATACTGTATGTTCTCTGTATCTTATGTGTATACTGTATGTTCTCTGTATCTTATGTATATACTGTTTGTTCTCTGTATCTTATGTATATACTGTATGTTCTCTGTATCTTATGTATATACTGTTTGTTCTCTGTATCTTATGTATATACTGTATGTTCTCTGTATCTTATGTGTATACTATATGTTCTCTGTATCTTAAGTGTATACTGTATGTTCTCTGTATCTTATGTGTATACTGTATGTTCTCTGTATTTTATGTGTATATACTGTATGTTCTCTGTATCTTATGTATATACTGTATGTTCTCTGTATCTTATGTATATACTGTATGTTCTCTGTATCTTATGTATATACTGTATGTTCTCTGTATCTTATGTATATACTGTATGTTCTCTGTATCTTATGTGTATACTGTATGTTCTCTGTATCTTATGTGTATACTGTATGTTCTCTGTATCTTATGTATATACTGTATGTTCTCTGTATCTTATGTATATACTGTATGTTCTCTGTATCTTATGTATATACTGTATGTTCTCTGTATCTTATGTGTATACTGTATGTTCTCTGTATCTTATGTATATACTGTATGTTCTCTGTATCTTATGTGTATACTGTATGTTCTCTGTATCTTATGTATATACTGTATGTTCTCTGTATCTTATGTGTATACTGTATGTTCTCTGTATCTTATTTATATACTGTATGTTCTCTTTATCTTATGTGTATACTGTATGTTCTCTGTATTTTATGTGTATATACTGTATGTTCTCTGTATCTTATGTATATACTGTATGTTCTCTGTATCTTATGTGTATACTGTATGTTCTCTGTATCTTATGTATATACTGTTTGTTCTCTGTATCTTATGTATATACTGTATGTTCTCTGTATCTTATGTGTATTCTGTATGTTCTCTGTATCTTATGTGTATACTGTATGTTCTCTGTATCTTATGTATATACTGTTTGTTCTCTGTATCTTATGTATATACTGTATGTTCTCTGTATCTTATGTGTATACTGTATGTTCTCTGTATCTTATGTGTATTCTGTATGTTCTCTGTATCTTATGTATATACTGTATGTTCTCTGTATCTTATGTATATACTGTTTGTTCTCTGTATCTTATGTATATACTGTATGTTCTCTGTATCTTATGTGTATACTGTATGTTCTCTGTATCTTATGTGTATTCTGTATGTTCTCTGTATCTTATGTATATACTGTTTGTTCTCTGTATCTTATGTATATACTGTATGTTCTCTGTATCTTATGTATATACTGTATGTTCTCTGTATTTTATGTGTATATACTGTATGTTCTCTGTATCTTATGTATATACTGTATGTTCTCTGTATCTTATGTATATACTGTATGTTCTCTGTATCTTATTTATATACTGTATGTTCTCTTTATCTTATGTGTATACTGTATGTTCTCTGTATTTTATGTGTATATACTGTATGTTCTCTGTATCTTATGTATATACTGTATGTTCTCTGTATCTTATGTATATACTGTATGTTCTCTGTATCTTATTTATATACTGTATGTTCTCTTTATCTTATATGTATACTGTATGTTCTCTGTATCTTATTTATATACTGTATGTTCTCTTTATCTTATGTGTATACTGTATGTTCTCTGTATTTTATGTGTATATACTGTATGTTCTCTGTATCTTATGTATATACTGTATGTTCTCTGTATCTTATGTATATACTGTATGTTCTCTGTATCTTATGTGTATACTGTATGTTCTCTTTATCTTATGTGTATACTGTATGTTCTCTGTATTTTATGTGTATATACTGTATGTTCTCTGTATCTTATGTATATACTGTATGTTCTCTGTATTTTATGTGTATATACTGTATGTTCTCTGTATCTTATGTGTATACTGTATTTTCTCTTTATCTTATGTGTATACTGTATGTTCTCTGTATTTTATGTGTATATACTGTATGTTCTCTGTATCTTATGTATATACTGTATATTCTCTGTATCTTATGTGTATACTGTATGTTCTCTGTATCTTATGTGTATACTGTATGTTCTCTGTATCTTATGTGTATACTGTATATTCTCTGTATCTTATGTGTATACTGTATGTTCTCTGTATCTTATGTATATACTGTATGTTCTCTGTATCTTATGTATATACTGTATGTTCTCTGTATCTTATGTATATACTGTATGTTCTCTGTATCTTATGTGTATACTGTATGGTCTCTTTACTGTTGTATGACCCAGTGTAAGTGCCACATATGTATTACCCTCTGTTTTGGGCTTACAATATTTTTCTATAGAACCTATTGACTGCACTGTAAATATTCTGCACTTTTGTACACCTTTATATCCATGGGCATTAAAAACATGAATTTCTTTGCATAATCTTTTTTCTGGTGTTCATTGCCTCCCCTATTTTATATCCACTGTGTGAGCCCCCCAGTAAAACCTCACTTGATCCCCGATCCAATGGCGCATGTGCGGCTTATAGCTTGTGAATAGACATTGTGGGCACGCGGCACGCCCCCTGCTGGAGGCTAACGGTGATGCAGCCGTCGGTGCACTCGGCTCCATTCAGCCTTTAGCCGATTCTGTCAATCGAGTCAAAATTGTTTAATGAAGCTGATTGGCTGCGCACCCGTGCATGCGTCGTAGGTTAGGGAAATGTGAGTTTTTATGGGCGACCTGGGGGGAGGGGTTCCACACAGTGGGGCATCCAAAATCGTGATAGTCAAAATCCTGGGTTTTGGTCCACTTTAACGGGACAGTCCAGGAAAAGGGTTACATTCTCCTACTTTCTGCTCTCCCTGTGCTGGCTGTCAGGGGCGTAACTTGAGGGCCCAGGAGGTCAGAGGGGCCCCATCATTGTTGCTCCTCCTCCTTACTTATCGTATTTGTGCTCACTTGCCATCATTTAGATAAAGGAAGCAGCGTTCGCCTCTGCTGTTTCAGTCATTAGTTGTCTAGCTGCATCCAACTGAGCTAAAACTTTCCCGAATGAGCCGGGAAAGGGCCCCTATTCGACGTTTGCACTGGGGCCCCGTCAGCATTTAGTTACGCCACTGATTCTACCGCTAAATTACAGAGCAGGTTAAGTCACATGACCAGCGTCACTATGCTCTGCCTGGTTCTTGTAAAGATCCTTATCATGATAAAATGACAGATAATAATAATAGATAAAGTAGCTGATAGTTGGCGGCGTTGGGGCCCCTTTATGGATCAAAGCCTGTGGATCTGGCGCCATCTAGTGGTTCAGTTCAGTAAGTGCAGCCGCTGCGATTGTGGAATGAGAGTGAACAATGCTCCAGAAACTAGCACCCAAAATATTAATATTAGAATTATTATTAGTATGACGACACCCGAAATATTAATATTAGAATTATTATTAGTATGACGACACCCGAAATATTAATATTAGAATTATTATTAGTATGACGACAGCCGAAATATTAATATTAGAATTATTATTAGTATGACGACAGCCGAAATATTAATATTAGAATTATTATTAGTATGATGACACCCGAAAATATTAATATTAAAATTATTATTAGTATGACGACACCCGAAATATTAATATTAGAATTATTATTAGTATGACGACACCCAAAATATTAATATTAGAATTATTATTAGTATGACGACACCCAAAATATTAATATTAGAATTATTATTAGTATGACGACACCCGAAATATTAATATTAGAATTATTATTAGTATGACAGCCGAAATATTAATATTAGAATTATTATTAGTATGATGACACCCGAAAATATTAATATTAAAATTATTATTAGTATGACGACACCCGAAATATTAATATTAGAATTATTATTAGTATGACGACACCCGAAATATTAATATTAGAATTATTATTAGTATGACGACACCCGAAATATTAATATTAGAATTATTATTAGTATGACGACAGCCGAAATATTAATATTAGAATTATTATTAGTATGACGACAGCCGAAATATTAATATTAGAATTATTATTAGTATGATGACACCCGAAAATATTAATATTAAAATTATTATTAGTATGACGACACCCGAAATATTAATATTAGAATTATTATTAGTATGACGACACCCGAAATATTAATATTAGAATTATTATTAGTATGACGACACCCGAAATATTAATATTAGAATTATTATTAGCATGACGACACCCGAAATATTAATATTAGAATTATTATTAGTATGACGACACCCGAAATATTAATATTAGAATTATTATTAGTATGACGACACCCAAAATATTAATATTAGAATTATTATTAGTATGACGACACCCAAAATAATATTAGAATTATTATTAGTATGACGACACCCGAAATATTAATATTAGAATTATTATTAGTATGACGACACCCGAAATATTAATATTAGAATTATTATTAGTATGACGACACCCGAAATATTAATATTAGAATTATTATTAGTATGACGACACCCGAAATATTAATATTAGAATTATTATTAGTATGACGACACCCAAAATAATATTAGAATTATTATTAGTATGACGACACCCAAAATATTAATATTAGAATTATTATTAGTATGACGACACCCAAAATAATATTAGAATTATTATTAGTATGACGACACCCGAAATATTAATATTAGAATTATTATTAGTATGACGACAGCCGAAATATTAATATTAGAATTATTATTAGTATGACGACAGCCGAAATATTAATATTAGAATTATTATTAGTATGATGACACCCGAAAATATTAATATTAAAATTATTATTAGTATGACGACACCCGAAATATTAATATTAGAATTATTATTAGTATGACGACACCCGAAATATTAATATTAGAATTATTATTAGTATGACGACACCCGAAATATTAATATTAGAATTATTATTAGCATGACGACACCCGAAATATTAATATTAGAATTATTATTAGTATGACGACACCCAAAATATTAATATTAGAATTATTATTAGTATGACGACACCCGAAATATTAATATTAGAATTATTATTAGTATGACGACACCCAAAATATTAATATTAGAATTATTATTAGTATGACGACACCCAAAATAATATTAGAATTATTATTAGTATGACGACACCCGAAATATTAATATTAGAATTATTATTAGTATGACGACACCCGAAATATTAATATTAGAATTATTATTAGTATGACGACACCGAAATATTAATATTAGAATTATTATTAGTATGACGACACCCGAAATATTAATATTAGAATGATTATTAGTAGTATTAGTATAAAGTGTGGTCATAGTCCATGGCGCAGATTTCAGGAATGGATGAGTCCATGTTATTCTGTGTTGGAATTATTCACCAGTCAGCTTTAAAGCTGAACAAAACCTGGGCATGGCAAATCAGGTCCCTGCTCTGATTGGAGTTCTAGGCAGTGTTGGCGCATTGCGGGCCCTCGGTCACCGATGGGGGCCCCAGTGAGGTCTAGTGGGTCTCTCGGCATTATCGCACTATGCAGAGCTGGTGCTCCAGGGGCCAGAGCTGTAGGTTCCATAGGGTGGAACTAAGATGTCAGTGCCATGTTTCCCTTAGTTCTCTATACACAGAGCACCGGGGGGTAAAGGTCTGGCCCCTGAATACTTAGGCCCTTATTCATCAAGCAATAGCGCCAGGTAGTGTCTGACGAGCGCCAGGTAGTGGCAGCTAACGGCGACTACCGACTCAAGTACGCCCGGCGGCGGTCACAATGACGCATTTATCAAGCAAAATGAGGCTAGCGCCGGCGAGAGCGACGGCTAGCGCGGCATTCATCATGAAGCCGCCTGGACCGAACAGCGCCGCTGCAAATTCCCTCACAGCGCCAGGTATGAGCTGTCGCTCCCTGGCGATGTCCAATGCATTTCAATGGAGCAATCTATAATAATTCATGATTAATTGGTAATATTTTTTTTTTTAATTTTTTTAATGTCAAAAAATCGGAGACCACTTCTGCAATGTTAGGATTTATTTTTAAGTAAAAAAAATATTTAAAAAAAATTGTGCAGAATTGATCCAACAGGTCTGAGATTAATGTATTCATATTACAAAATGATTCTAAAAACATGTATAATGTTACATTCAAAAAATATGGTTGTTTAGGGGTTAAAAACTAGTTAATACAGAACGCCGCCAGCGCTCTGGGGTTTAAACAAGGAATGGACAGCGACAGCACATTCGGAGCGTCATTTTTTGATGAATATGAAGCTAGCCGTTCGCTCTGGCCATTCGTTGTCAGGCGCTCACATACAACGCTGGACCTGTGAAACAGCGACCCCCCAGCCCGTATTCAACATTACCGCACACCGACTGAGTCGCTGTCATCAAGCTAATGGCGGCCAAGCACAGCGAATACTGGCTGGCGCTGAAAAAATCACGCTACAGTCGCTCATCTGTTGCTACCTGGCGCTATTGATGAATCGGCCTCCCCGAAGACAATGCGCAAACACTGCATAATGGGGGAGCGCCTGCAAGGTGGGGGGTAGACAGTTTGCACGGGGCCCCCTTCTCCCAAGGGCCCAGTAGCAGCTGCCTGCCCTGCCTCTATGGTAAGTACTCCCCTGGCCCGATCTGGGGGGTGTTTCCCAAAAACGGGCCCTGCGGCACCGAACACAACCCAGGATATTCAAAATGCTTTAAAGCTGACTGGTAAATCATTCCAACGCAGAATGGACTATGGCAGCACTTTTTACTAATACTAATAATAATAATTCTAATATTAATATTTCGGGTGTCATTATGTCAGTTTCTGGAGCATTGTTCGCTCTCATTCCACAATCACAGCGGCTGCAGTTACTGAACTGAACTAGATGTCGCCATATCCACAGGCTTTAGTCCATAAAGGGATCCTAACGCCGCCAGCTATCAGCTACTTCTGTTCAGTGCCGCAGGGCGTGAAACCCCCCAGATCGCCCATAATAACTCACCTGTTCCCCCTCCTACGGCACATGCGCAAATGGAGCAGAGCGCGCCGCCGTCCACGGACCACGCATGTGC
Organism: Gastrophryne carolinensis; assembly: GCA_027917425.1. Lineage (NCBI taxonomy): Eukaryota > Metazoa > Chordata > Amphibia > Anura > Microhylidae > Gastrophryne > Gastrophryne carolinensis. The sequence goes on along the minus strand of JAQIHN010000203.1, from coordinate 35,289 downwards.
CATTGGATCGCCAGTCAGGTAGGTTTAACTAGGAATCACCATCGCAAAATTGTGTAATATTAAAATTCATACATGTCGGTTAAAGTGGACCAAAACCCATCGCAAAAAGGTCCCGAGACGATCATTTCCTTACCTGGGGGCATCCAGAATTGTGATGCCCCGCTGTGTGGAACCGCCCAGGTCGCCCCGTACACTTACCGTGTTTTCCGCTCCAACGGCGCATGCGCGAGCCACATCCCCGCCATCCCTCTAGCAGGGCGCGTGCCCGCACCAGGCATTTGTGGACGGTCGGCGTGGGCACGCTCCCTGTTAGAGGGAAGCAGGGGATGCGGCTGTCATCGCACTCGGAGCTGCTGCTCTTGGACGAAGCCTTAGACGATGTGACGTCAGCGGAGCACCTGATTGGCTGAGCGGCCGTGCATGCGCCGTAGGACCAGGAAGAGGTGAGTTGCGCTCGGTGATCTGGGGGGTTTCACATAGCGGGGCATCCCCGATCGGGGACCAAAACCCAGGATAGACAAAATCCTGGCTTTTGGTCCACTTTAACGATGATTTGGCTTTACGTCCTCTTTAAGGACAGTGCTGGTAATCTAGGTCTATAGCAGTCACCCATTTTAGGGCGATGATGTAGTCAGATACCTCTGCAGCGGAAAGTGATGTCACTGCCCTCGGGAACCTCCTGGCTGGACGGCGTGAGCTCGAACTTTGGTGGGCTTCCAGGTTCAGAATGGCTGCTCTCTACCGCCCTCTTCTGGTCACGACTGGTATCAGCCGATGGCTTCTGGCCTCCGGACACCTCGGCCTTGCCCTCTTCTCTCTGCCCCTTCATTTTGCTTCTTGTCTCGGGTGACGGTTGGACTTTGACAGATTTCAGGATGATGGTGCTGCTGGAGGATTTCTGCTGAGACCTTGTGATGCCACCATCATCCCAAGCGGGTGTCGCCGCCTCAGCACCCAGTCCACACTGGATGGGGCTGCTGGAGGATTTCTGCTGAGGCCTTGTGATGCCACCACCACCACCCGCAGGGGTCACGCCCTCAGTGGCTGGTCCACGCTGGATGGTGCTGCTGGAGGATTTCTGCTGAGGTCTTGTGATGCCACCATCACCACCAGCCGGGGTCACCACCTCAACACCCGGTCCACGCTGGATGGTGCTGCTGGAGGATTTCTGCTGAGGTCTTGTGATGCCACCATCACCACCAGCCGGGGTCACCACCTCAACACCCGGTCCACGCTGGATGGTGCTGCTGGAGGATTTCTGCTGAAGCCTTGTGATGCCACCATCACCACAACCAAGGGTCATGCCCTCAGTGGCCGGTCCACGCTGGATGGGGCTGCTGGAGGATTTCTGCTGAAGCCTTGTGATGCCACCATCACCACAACCAAGGGTCATGCCCTCAGTGGCCGGTCCACGCTGGATGGGGCTGCTGGAGGATTTCTGCTGAAGCCTTGTGATGCCACCATCACCACAACCAAGGGTCATGCCCTCAGTGGCCGGTCCACGCTGGATGGGGCTGCTGGAGGATTTCTGCTGAAGCCTTGTGATGCCACCATCACCACAACCAAGGGTCATGCCCTCAGTGGCCGGTCCACGCTGGATGGGGCTGCTGGAGGATTTCTGCTGAGGTCTTGTGATGCCACCATCACCACCAGCCGGGGTCACCACCTCAACACCCGGTCCACGCTGGATGGTGCTCCTGGAGGATTTCTGCTGAGGTCTTGTGATGCCATCATCACCACAACCAAGGGTCACGCCCTCAGTGGCCGGTCCACACTGGATGGGGCTGCTGGAGGATTTCTGCTGAAGCCTTGTGATACCACCATCACCACAACCAAGGGTCACGCCCTCAGTGGCCGGTCCGCGCTGGATGGGGCTGCTGGAGGATTTCTGCTGAGACCTTGTGATGCCACCATCACCCCAAGCGGGTGTCGCCGCCTCAGCACCCAGTCCACACTGGATGGGGCTGCTGGAGGATTTCTGCTGAGGCCTTGTGATGCCACCACCACCACCCGCAGGGGTCACACCCTCAGTGGCCGGTCCACGCTGGATGGTGCTGCTGGAGGATTTCTGCTGAGGTCTTGTGATGCCACCATCACCACCAGCCGGGGTCGCCGCCTCATTGGCCGGTCTATGCTGGATGGTGCTGCTGGAGGATTTCTGCTGAAGCCTTGTGATGCCACCATCACCACAACCAAGGGTCACGCCCTCAGTGGCCGGTCCACGCTGGATGGTGCTGCTGGAGGATTTCTGCTGAGGCCTTGTGGCACTGCCATCACCACCCACGGGGGTCACCGCTTCCCGCTGGAATCCAGATCTGCCCTTTGTCTCTGTGGGAGAGCTGGATTTGGAATTGTTCAGCATGATGCTGGTGGTGGACTTACACGTGCTGCTAGTTTCCACTTTCTGCTCTGGTTTGGGGGTGAGCTGTTGGGTCTTTTTTGGACCCGCGTCCTTGGTGGTTTTTAGATCAGGCCCCACCATGGAGTCGTCTTTTCTGGAACCGGGAGAGGATACGGCAGCGGCTTCTTTCGAGGATGTGAAGGAAAGGCTTTTGGACGAGATGGAAATACTCTTCTTTGAAGACCTTTCTACCGGCATTACACCGTCGGTTAAGGAGATATCAGCAGCTAGACCCAACTTGGCTTCTCCTTGGGGACATCCTCTGTCGGTTTTACAGTCCGAAACGGGTTTACACGTCCTGTCTTCCTTTTTGGCAGCGTTTCCTTGCGCCGTAAATAAGGACCCAACCTTCAGACCGCTGCCTGATAATGTAGGGGCCGCGGTGCTGGGGCCAGGGGTCCTGGGGGTCTCTGGTGGCTTCTGGGATTGCTTCATTTTGGACTCGATGTTGCTTGCGAAGCGCGACACAATGGTCCGGGATATGGAAGGCTTCGGCGCAGCTGGAGGTGGAGCCTCCTCCGCGGTTTCGGGCAGTGAAGATGGTGGATCCTTTAAGGGTTTGTGGGTCTCTTTAGAGGAAACTTTCTCCACTTTGTCAACTTCTCTGTGTGTTTTCATTGAATTATTAGAGGCGACAGGAGGGGACTTGGGCTTCGGAGTCAACGTAACGTCCAATGGCGAGGAAACCCTGGAAAAATATAGAGAAGTAAATAATATCTCAGGCAATATTATAATGGCACAAATATGTCTGTGTGGATTTGTTTCTATACTTAATGTATCTGTTGGATTCAACAACCTGTGACAGAACAACCTAGGTGTAGTTTATTTCTCTCTCTCTCTCTATATATATATACTTTAGCTGACCTGCCTGCTTGGTGTAAACCACTCATTTCATGCCCCCCCCCCCTCCCACTTGGGTTTCACCTTTATCCCACCTAGTAATAAATAGGGAGTGGTTTTGGGTAATAAAACCCCCAGTGTGGAAATAAACAACAGATCACAAAGTCCCAAAGTTCCTCACCTGCTTGTGTCCCCCCTCCCTGTGGAATCCCAGGAGAGATGGGGGATGTCATATGGACCAACTTTCAGGTACTCAAAGATGGAACTCAAATCCAAGTAAAAGGAGGGGAGATCCCATAAATCACAGCCAGTGCACTGCCTATAAATCTAGACGTCCCACAAACCTAAATTACTAAACTATTTAATACACACAAGGACAGGGTTGAGCGTGGGGCTGGCACATCAGGCTCTTGGAAGAAAAACCTCCAAATATACTAGAAAATGGCTTTAATGGTTTATCAAAATTGACACATAACACATACCGTCAGGCACAAATACACAAATAAAATACATATAAGTGACAGTAAAAGAAACGGGCCCCCCCCCCCCCCCATGCAGCCACCACAGCCACACATACACATCACAAATGCCACCAGCCTCACCACCCACACCTGCCCTAAGCAGGAGATCCAAGTTGAAACTTTCCCCCTTTCGGGGAATATGAGTAAAGTCTCTCCCAACGCTGTATGAAAATCTGGCCAGATATGTTCAGCAGAGATAAATGGGGCCAATTGTGGAAAGTCCAACACCTTCAAAGACAAAACGAGGGGTGTATACCCCGTATCCTAGATGTATATAGGGCTCCACTCCGGAAAGCCTGCTGTGATAGGTGTGGCCCAAAATGGTATATGGGCCCCCGCCCGTAGGGCGCAATGGTACTTAGCTTGTACTTGCTGGTATGGCGGTTCTGAACACTGTCCTCGTCAGCTGTATCAGTGGCCTGTCGCGCTCGTCATCAGAGCTGCATCCCGGCGCGCCGGGGACGTCCGCTGGCCAGTAATATGACAAGTCCTCAGCAAGGCAGCGTAGAGCGTGTGAGGCCGGTAGACAGTGACGTGGGTGGGCCGGCCGTCAGCCGGCACGTGTTTCGCCCCGCCCACCGGAGCTTCGTCAGGGTGGGGGGCGGGTGGATCCAGCTTGCATTTAGCTATCATGCGAATCCTCCTCTCGCGTCCGGCTACCAATCACATGTTCTGGCAGAGTTACGTCACTCACAGCCAATATGCAACACGGACTAAGGATCCCAGCAGACCTTCTCATAGCGAAAACCGCCACAGCTCCCCTAGGAGCTACTCAAAGATGGAGAATCCCAGATGCACCAATCAGACAGTGGGTGACGCCAATTGCTCTGCCCATAGGAGGGGTCAGAAACTGGCCCCTGGTTAGAGGTAATAAGGTGAGCTTCAGAATGGGGACAGAGACACTCTAATCTTACCATCAAGAGTGGCACACGCTCCTTTTTAACACCGAAGCATAAGAGACAATTTATTTGATCGGACCGCAGCCCAGACAGACACCTAAGTATTTTGCCATTTTTTTTATATCTCTTGCTATTTATCTTTTTTACCATGTTTTATAGTTAATTCTGTTTGTATCACCTGTTTCTTGTTGTTTTGTGGTTTTCTGTTTGTTTAAATAAATTCTAAAAATACCGCAGAGGGTCACTGATGCTCTGAATTAAGGATCTAAAAAGCTCACGCTATTTCTGAAGAGCCCGGCTACCTAACTTGCCTAGGACGCTCGATCGTCCCCGGCCTGGAAGTGGTTGTGGGTCGATCGGTCCGTTCGATCTGATTGTGTTGTGTGTGGCTTATATAGAGGTGAACACCGTTTGTGTTCTGGTGGCAGCAGTTTATAGCCACGCGTGTTGCCGATTGAACAATTGCGGTGACACACGTGGGGTACGATTGGCTGGTTTGATCGGATGAACGATCAATAGGTCTGATCAACCTGTGCAATCGTCACACAACCCACTGTCATGGAGCTGTTGATGCGAGCAAGGTGCACTGCGCATGTGGAAAAATCTGGGCCAAGTAGCTGCGCGCTAAATCTACACAAGAGAGCAAGGCCGCAGCATGGTGCTTGGAAGATCTACTTAGGATTTATACTGCCACGTCTTCGTTCCAGTTCCTGTAGATCCTTGATTCATCATCTGACCGTTGTTGACCCCTTGCCTTGGGTTCCTGACCACGCTTCTAGCTGCCTGCCCCCGAATTGCTCTGAATTTTTTACTGTGATTCTTGCTACCTGCCTATGGCCCCTTTGCTATAGGCCTCTTCTCAGAGGAGTAGCTGGGCTTTCTGGCACCCGGGGCAAATATTTGAAATGGCGCCCCCACCTGTTCTCAGGCATCCCCCTGACCTGCTGCACCCGGGGCAAGAGCCCCCCCTGCTCCCCCCTAGCTCCCCCCCCCCCCGCCTCTTGTCATTATTCTTTCTGCCTGCTCCCAACCCTGGCTACGCCTGCGGGTCACCCTGCTGATACCAGCTGTCAAGCCCCGGGGGACACCCGCCTTCTAGGTGAGTCCACAACCCCCAATCTCTGCAGCTAGCTTCACCTATAGCCAAGCCCCCCGTTTGCCGGGACGCTTTATACACCTCACCGGACACGGTTTTCCCCCCAGGACTCAATAGCACAAAGGTTGTGAACTTACAGGGTGTGGGCAAGACTGGGCGACATTGGGTAAGCAGGGGTCATACACGGGTGATCAATCCTTACGATACGCAGCACCCAGGGGTCGAAGGTCAAGCCAAGGGTCAAGCAGGAAAGGTCAAAGGGTACGCAGCACAAGGGATGAGACGGGTTCGTGGTCGGGGTCCAGGCAGCCGTCACGAAGTGGTCAGGCAAAACAAGGTCGGTAACGGTAACAATTGAAAAGACACAGGAACTATAGCACCCAGCAGCACAATATTACGGGCAGTGAGAGAATGAGCTGGAAAAACCTATAAAGGAGGGAGGGGGACGGGATTGGCAGGGGGGGGAGGGACACTTGGGCTCATTGGCCCAGCTACAAGCTATGGGCTGATTGCCCGGTTCATAATAAGGGCGTTTCGCCCACCAGTACAATTAGGGCTCATTGGCCCTTCAAACTAACCTCGGGCAGGCGCTGGCTCGGGCTGCTGATGAGGCTGCTGGGTGTCAGGGACCCGGGCTCGCCACCTGAGGCCACCGTGGGAATGGGAAGGTAAGTCTATCATCATAGATCAATAAAATCACTGCAAGCATATGTAGTACAAATGGTCGGCGTTTCATCCATCAGGACATGTAGTATCATGATACTGATGGAGGGGGGCTTGGTTACACCCCTGAAACGTCGACCATGTGTACTACATATGCATTGATTACATTTTATTGATCTATGAAGATCTTCTGGAGTGCTGGTTATTTCCTGTTCTCGATTCGCGGCGTCTCCACTGACCGCGCACCCACACGTTTACTATTGGATTTAAGGTAGGATTGCGGCGGCCATCTACTTGGTTAGTAAGTGTATGGTGACACCAGCCTCCTGTGCGCCGGGGAACTGCTGCTTGTCTAACCAGACCCTTCATTCCCCAGAACACGACCTGGGGCAGCCCTCCCTATCCTCCCTATCCTCCCTCGCATAGGGCTCTAGTGAAGATTGGGGTTGCCCTCAGATTCTGGCCGGGCCGGGGGGGTCCAGTGTTGGGTTCGGGATGGTGGTCTCTGGTGCCAGCCATTCAGCTGCATGGGACAGCGATAATATCTTCTAAGACCATCTCAGGGCTTCGGTCTCCTATTTAAAGGACTTTGTGTGCGTGCACCGTGTGCAAACGTTAGCGCACATGTACCTGGGCCGGAAGTTAGCGCACATGTACCTGGGCCGGAAGTTAGCGCACATGTACCTGGGCCGGAAGTTAGCGCACATATACCTGGGCCGGAAGTTAGAGCACATGTACCTGGGACGGAAGTTAGAGCACATATACCTGGGACGGAAGTTAGCGCACATGTACCTGGGCCGGAATTTAGAGCACATGTAACTGGGACGGAAGTTAGCGCACATGTACCTGGGCCGGAAGTTAGCGCACATGTACCTGGGCCGGAATTTAGAGCACATGTAACTGGGACGGAAGTTAGCGCACATATACCTGGGCCGGAAGTTAGAGCACATGTACCTGGGACGGAAGTTAGAGCACATATACCTGGGACGGAAGTTAGCGCACATGTACCTGGGCCGGAATTTAGAGCACATGTAACTGGGACGGAAGTTAGCGCACATGTACCTGGGCCGGAAGTTAGCGCACATGTACTTGGGCCGGAAGTTAGCGCACATGTACCTGGCCCGGAAGTTAGCGCACATGTACCTGGGCCGGAAGTTAGCGCACATGTACCTGGGCCGGAAGTTAGAGCACATGTACCTGGCCCGGAAGTTTGCGCACATGTACCTGGGTCGGAAGTTAGCGCACATGTACCTGGGCCGGAAGTTAGCGCACATGTACCTGGGCCGGAAGTTAGCGCACATGTACCTGGGCCGGAAGTTAGCGCACATGTACCTGGGCCGGAAGTTAGCGCACATGTACCTGGGCCGGAAGTTAGCGCACATGTACCTGGGCCGGAAGTTAGCGCACATGTACCTGGGCCGGAAGTTTGCGCACATGTACCTGGGCCGGAAGTTAGCGCACATGTTCCTGGGCCGGAAGTTAGCGCACATGTACCTGGGCCAGAAGTTAGCGCACATGTACCTGGCCCGGAAGTTAGTGCACATGTACCTGGGCCGGAAGTTAGCGCACATGTACCTGGGCCGGAAGTTAGCGCACATGTACCTGGGCCGGAAGTTAGAGCACATGTACCTGGGCCGGAAGTTAGCGCACATGTACCTGGCCACCTGGGCCGGAAGTTAGCGCACATATACCTGAGCCGGAAGTTAGCGCACATGTACCTGGGCCGGAAGTTAGCGCACATGTACCTGGGCCGGAAGTTAGCGCACATGTACCTGGGCCGGAAGTTAGCGCACATGTACCTGGGCCGGAAGTTAGCGCACATGTACCTGGGCCGGAAGTTTGCGCACATGTACCTGGGCCGGAAGTTAGCGCACATGTTCCTGGGCCGGAAGTTAGCGCACATGTACCTGGGCCAGAAGTTAGCGCACATGTACCTGGCCCGGAAGTTAGTGCACATGTACCTGGGCTGGAAGTTAGCGCACATGTACCTGGGCCGGAAGTTAGCGCACATGTACCTGGGCCGGAAGTTAGAGCACATGTACCTGGGCCGGAAGTTAGCGCACATGTACCTGGCCACCTGGGCCGGAAGTTAGCGCACATATACCTGAGCCGGAAGTTAGCGCACATGTACCTGGCCCGGAAGTTAGCGCACATGTACCTGAGCCGGTAGTTAGCGCACATGTACCTGGGCCGGAAGTTAACGCACATGTACCTGGGACGGAAGTTAGCGCACATGTACCTGGGCCGGAAGTTAGCGCACATGTACCTGGGCCGGAAGTTAACGCACATGTACTTGGGCTGGAAGTTAGCGCACATGTACCTGGGCCGGAAGTTAGCGCACATGTACCTGGGCCGGAAGTTAGAGCACATGTACCTGGGACGGAAGTTAGAGCACATGTACCTGGGACGGAAGTTAGCGCACATGTACCTGGCCCGGAAGTTAGCGCACATGTACCTGGGCCGGAAGTTAGCGCACATGTACCTGGGCCGGAAGTTAGCGCACATGTACCTGGGCCGGAAGTTAGCGCACATGTACCTGGGCCGGAAGTTAGCGCACATGTACCTGGGCCGGAAGTTAATGCACATGTACCTGGCCCGGAAGTTAGCGCACATGTACCTGGCCCGGAAGTTAGCGCACATGTACCTGGCCCGGAAGTTAGCGCACATGTACCTGGGCCGGAAGTTAGCGCACATGTACCTGGGCCGGAAGTTAGCGCACATGTACCTGGGCCGGAAGTTAGCGCACATGTACCTTGGCTGGAAATCAGCGCACATGTACCTGGGCCGGAAGTTAGCGCACATGTACCTGGGCTGGAAGTTAGCGCACATGTACCTGGGCCGGAAGTTAGCGCACATGTACCTGGGCCGGAAGTTAGCGCACATGTACCTGGGCCGGAAGTTAGCGCACATGTACCTGGGCCGGTAGTTAGCGCACATGTACCTGGGCAGGAAGTTAGCGCACATGTACCTGGGCCGGAAGTTAGCGCACATGCATAGTGCCCGGGAATTAGCACACACTAACTTTACCCAGAAGTTACTGCATGTGCGCTATTTCCAGTGGCTCAATGACACCGACAGCATTCCCAGAATGTGCAAATCGAATTTGTAATACATCAGAATACCTCCCACATGTCCCTCTTTTGAGTCCATGTCCCCCTGTCCCTCGTTGTTCTCATTTGTCCCTCTTTGAGGTGTAACATGCGGATTTGCATCATAAAAATGATTAATTTGCCTATTAAAAGTGTTTCTATTGTTGTAACTGTTACAATGTATCTCCTATCCATCCCTCAATGAGGGGGCGTGGCTTCATCCATCCCTCAATGAATGGGCGTGGCTTCATCCATTCCTCAATGAGGGGCGTGGCTTCATTTACATATTGTCCCTCTTTCCCACCCTGAATAATTGGAAGGTATGTATCAGTCTTCCTGTATGTGAAAGGCATCTAAATGCCACCACCGCCTGCTGTCCCATTTAAAGCGGACCATAACACACTGGACATGCGACGTGCATTTGGCCGAAGCCTTGTGACGATACTCCCTTCTTAGGGTGTAGAACTAGAAATGGATGATTTCACTTTTTGTATCGCCCTTGAACACTTTTTCTTTTGCTGTCCCTCTGTGTATGATGTCAGGTGATCAGTCATTGCATTGGTGCCGCGATGACATCATCGCCACATACAACAATGGAAATGAATGGAGGAGGCGGAGCTTTGCAGCCAAAACAGGCGTCATTATCTGGGATTAGAGTGAAGGAGGAGCTGTAAAAATTGGCAAAAGGTTCTCTGCACGGGGGGAGCAATGCAGGGGACGCTGGTTAAAAATGTGGGTTTTTGTCCGCTTTAACTAGTCTAAGGGGCAATAGGAGGCCCATAATGCCCCCTGCTGACCTGACCCGCTCCATGCACAGACTTTCCCACATTACAAACTAGATCAGCTTTTTATGTGGAGGGAAAAATATAACTCGCAAAAAAAGAGCCCAAAAGTCCAAAATAGTCTGTTAGAGCCCATCTATCTATGTGGGTGTTTTATTAGTTGTTTTCTTAGTTATAATAAACATATACACAGAGCAAATATACTTAGTTATAATTAATATTAGACTGATAACGTTTTTAACTGTATTTAGTATGTCCAATATATAAAGTTGAGGGGTTATTTCATTAAGTCTTTCTATTAGATAAATGGTGAATTGTCACTGTGTCTTCTATGCCGATAATATATGAAGTCACAAACTCTTCACCAAGTGCCCGCCACCTGAATCAAATACCCTTACCAGATGGATGGATCAATTAGACTTATCAATTTAAATCATCAGATTTTCCTTTTTCTGGGTCTCTCAGATCTTCTTCAGTTAAACAGCCTATTTGGTCCTCCAAAGTATTAAAACTCGTCAGATAAGCATAAGAGTGTCTCCTAAGGGAAACTTTCCCAGGTGTACATAGGAGAAAAACACACTAATTTTAAGGGTATTTGATTCAGGTGGCGGGCACTTGGTGAAGAGTTTGTGACTTCATATATTATCGGCATAGAAGACACAGTGACAATTCACCATTTATCTAATAGAAAGACTTAATGAAATAACCCCTCAACTTTATATATTGGACATACTAAATACAGTTAAAAACGTTATCAGTCTAATATTAATTATAACTAAGTATATTTGCTCTGTGTATATGTTTATTATGTTTATCGGTTTAAACTTGATGGAATAGCTAAGTTTTTACACGTTGAGCATTTAGTAATCTATTCACTTGAAGAGAAGTTATTTGAAAATAATACAAAGACGCTGACAGCGCGGGTTAATATACATTTTTTGTTTTCTTAGTTGTTTTGCCTTTGCCTGAAACACTATCATTACCTACCAACATTTCAGGGTGGGAAAGAGGGATAATTGTTAAATGAAGCCACACCCCCTCATTGAGGGATGGATGAAGCCATGCCCCCTCATTTAGAGATGGGTGAAGCCACACCCACTCATTGAGGGATGGGTGAAGCCACGCCCCTCATTGAGGGATGGGTGAAGCCACGCCCCCTCATTGAGGGATGGATGAATCCACGCCCCCTCGTTTAGAGATGGGTGAAGCCACGCCCCCTCATTGAGGGATGGATGAAGCCACGCCCCCTCATTGAGGGATGGATGAAGCCACGCCTCCTCATTGAGGGATAGATGAAGCCACGCCCCCTCATTGAGAGATGGATAGGAGATACATTGTAACAGTTACAACAATAGAAACACTTTGAATAGGCAAATGAATCATTTACTGCTGCAGATCTGCATGTTACACCTCAAAGAGGGACAATATGTAAATGAAGCCACGGCCCCTCATTGAGCAAACATATGAAGCCACGCCCCCTCATTGAGGGATGGATGATGCCACGCCCCCTCATTGAGGGATGGATGAAGCCACACCCCCTCATTGAGGGGAGGATGAAGCCACGCCCCCTCGTTGAGGGGTGGATGAAGCCACGCCCCCTCATTGAGGGATGGATGAAGCCACTCCCCCTCATTGAGGGATGGATGAAGCCACACCCCCTCATTGAGGGATGGATGAAGCCACGCCCCCTCGTTGAGGGGTGGATGAAGCCACGCCCCCTCATTGAGGGATGGATGAAGCCACGCCCCCTCATTGAGGGACGGATGAAGCCACGCCCCCTCATTGATTGATGGATAGGATATACATTGTAACAGTTACAACAATAGAAACACTTTGAATAGGCAAATGAATCATTTATTGCTGCAGATCTGCATGTTACACCTCAAAGAGGGACAAATGAGAACAACGAAGGACAGGGGGGACATGGACTCCAAAGAGGGACAGTTTCTCCAAATCAGGGACACTTGGGAGGTCTGGGAGCTCTGCTAGGAAAAGGTGAGTATCTCTCTAGTGCCGGGCTCACTGATGACGTAGTTTGCTGTGCTGGGCACATACGGAGCCATTGTCGGGGACAGTCCTGGGCCCGGCATTACACACAAGGGACAGGGGGACATGGACTCCAAAGAGGGACAGCCCCTCCAAATCAGGGACAGTTGGGAGGTATGCACTAGTGATGCCACAAATAGAGAAACATTGTAACAATCATGAGAGCCTTTTATACTCTATGGGGTCGATTCAGAGCCACATGAGAATTCTCACTCCTTTTTTAGGAGAGAAAATTGCCATTCACTTTCATTGTCTACTTTGGGGCGGTTTTACACCCGATAATGAAAGTAAACGGCGGTTTTCTCTCCTAAAAGAGGAGCGAGAGTTCTCAGCTTGCTCTGAATCACCTCCTTTATAGTAAATATAACACTATAGCAAGGAGGGGATCACTTACCTGTCAGTCTTGTCAGAGCCTAAAAAAGATGCAGAAAAGAATAGAATGACACTCTGAGCAGAAACAATGTATCAGACACATTAATCATAGAGAGACTCCGGACAGAAATGACCAGGCTTCCTCTTTAAAGCGGACCAAAACCCACGGCACTTCATTTCAATCCCCCTGGGAGGTTACCCCGTAATACTCACCTTCAGCCCCAGTCCAGCAGCGCATGCGCGAGCAGTGCCGCATCCTCGCGTGTGTCTGCGACAGGCATTTGTGAATGGCCGGCACGGGCGCGCTCCCTGTTAGAGAATAGCGGGGATGCGACGCCGTCACACTCAGCTGCACTCCGCTACTTAGACAAGCCAAGAAATTGCCAGCGCAGTCGAGCGCGCTGATGAGACGGAAGGTCGCGCATGCGCCGTAGAACCAAGGAAGGGCAAGCCAGTTCGGGCGACCTGTGGGGTGTCACATAGTGGGGCATCCCCGATGGGGGACGAGCACTGAAAACCAGGATAGTCAAAATGCTGGATTTTGGTCCTCTTTAATATGCAGCAGCTGGACCAGGCTGCCCGGCTGTGCATCGGCAATGCTAAACGGGGCCGCCCAGGTACTCACCTCTTCCCGGGATCCTTCAATGGCAGCCAATCAGCTTGCATGGCCAGCGGCTGCACAGTAATGTGCCATGGTAGGCTGCTTGCGGTCACATGGGATGAGCAACATGGAAGAGGTGGGTATCCAGGTGGCCCCGTTCTCTAGTCTAGCGGCGGGCGGGCATGATATGGGCTGCTGCATATTAAGGGAGCCCGATCCTTTCTGACCAGCGTCCCCCAGGGCTACTAGCCCAGGGCACAAAGCATAGGGGCTTAGGGGCTGATAACTCAGGGCTTAGAGGGCAGACAGCCGTTCCATAGCCATGACGGTTCACCAGCCCCTATGCCCTTTGGCACAGGTCCAGTACCAAAAATCAGCATCACTAGAGGGAAGGGGCACTTCATTCCCCTACCGTCCAGCGATGATTTTTTGGGATGATCATGCCCAGCCTCCAGCTTACCAACCTGATGTGCTAGACATAGGGTCTGGTAACCCAGGGCTCATGGGCCAAACTGCCCTCGGAGTATTTACCAGCCCCTATGCCCTTCGGCACAGGTCCAGTGCCAAAAAAAAAGTATCACTAGAGACAAGGGGGCACTTCATTCCCCTCCCATCCAGCAATGATTTTTCGGGATGCCCCTCCTCCCAAAAAAACAAAAAACTAAAAAAATAAAAGTTCATGCCCTGCCCCCAGCTTGCCAACATGATGCGATAAACATAACCCAGGGCTCAATGGCCAAACTGCCCTCGGAGTATTTACTGGCCCCTATGCCCTTCGGCACCAGTATGGTGCTGTTCTAGGGAAGCCAAAAAAGCATCCCTGGGGGTAAGGGATAATTTTCTGGGATGTCCCCCCCCCCCCCCCCCCCAAAAATAAAAATACTGTAGGTTCATTTTAAGCCAAGGGGTCACCTAAGGTGTGATTGCAAATGAGGAGGTGTGACCGTAGGGGTCCTTTGGCACCTATCTGGTGATCTTTCAGGGGTACCCCTGGAAAATCACCGGGGCCCATGCTGAGGTGAAACGGGCTCTTCTGCACTTCCCTGGCCTGTAGGACTGGTGACTCGCTGCCCCTGCCCATTAAACTAGTAAAGGGGTCCTTTGGGCCCCATATCAGTTCACAATTAAAAAAGAACACCAATTTCTTTTAAATGTAATTCAATGTAACTGTACTCACTGCCCCTTTCTTTAGCAGGCACTCCCCCGCGCACCTGGTGTAGAGGGGGACAAAGTTCTCCCTTGCTTCCGCCTTGTTGTCCCATCAATGTAATGGCAGGCCGCTAGGGAACTATATACCGCAGAGGCGGGACCTCAGTGGATTCTCCCCCACGTGACTCATTACATCACTGGAAGGGGAGGAGCAGTGAAGTATAATTAGGGGGGGGGTGGCACACTTCTATTGGTAATTGTCAACCAATCAAAAATTACAGGTTGGCATGCTCTTTAAATCGGGTGCTGCACTAAATGGTGTTTCTTATTACACCATTAATACCAGTATATCAGAAATGAGGCGCACACCAGGAATATGCATTTAAAAAAGGATTTACTAGAAATAATTCACAAATAGTTATATACAGGCCGTAGTGATATATCACATTGAGTAACTCGCAATCTTATAATACAAATACAATCTCCAGCAGAATATATACAGATAATACAGATATATAATATATACAGATATATACAGATAATTGCATAGAGCCTTATTCATGAGAATATTCTCACTCCATGTTACAAGCTAACATTGGGAATATTTAAAGCGGACCCTCACCCTGAATAGGAGCCTATCTTATATGTTTCCCACACCCTGTACATACAGATTGCCCACATTAATCCGGACCCTCACCCTGATTAAGAGCCTATCTTATATGTTTCCCACACCCTGTACATACAGATTGCCCACATTAATCCGGACCTTCACCCTGATTAAGAGCCTATCTTATATGTTTCCCACACCCTGTACATACAGATTGCCCACATTAATCCGGACCCTCACTCTGAATAAGAGCCTATCTTATGTTTCCCACACCCTGTACATACAGACTGCTCACATTAATCCGGACCTTCACTCTGAATAGTAGCCTATCTTATATGTTTCCCACACCCTGTACATACAGATTGCCCACATTAATCCGGACCTTCACCCTGAATAGGAGCCTATCTTATATGTTTCCCACACCCTGTACATACAGATTGCCCACATTAATCCGGACCCTCACCCTGATTAAGAGCCTATCTTATATGTTTCCCACACCCTGTACATACAGATTGCCCACATTAATCCGGACCCTCACTCTGAATAAGAGCCTATCTTATGTTTCCCACACCCTGTACATACAGACTGCTCACATTAATCCGGACCTTCACTCTGAATAGTAGCCTATCTTATATGTTTCCCACACCCTGTACATACAGACTGCTCACATTAATCCGGACCTTCACCCTGAATAAGAGCCTATCTTATATGTTTCCAGCACCCTGTACATACAGATTGCTCACATTAATCCGGACCTTCACCCTGAATAAGAGCCTATCTTGTATGTTTCCCCCCTGTACATACAGATTGCTCACATTAATCCGGACCCTCACCCTGAATAAGAGCCTATCTTGTATGTTTCCCCCCTGTACATACAGATTGCTCACATTAAAAATCATCCTACCTGCATCTACTGCATGTTATGAGCCTTTAAACATCCAAGATGGCAGCTCATGGAACATCAGGCAGCCTGCAAACAGGAAGTGCCTTGTGACTGTGCTGCTCTGCATTCTGGAATTGCCGACTATCTCCTGACCCCAGCTCTGCTCTGTCTGAGCAAAGCACAGCTATAACCCGCCCCCCTGTACTTTATCCCACTCTCCTCCAAGTGTGATGCTTACAAGATGGCGGCGCCCATATCATATAGTCCTGGACAGAGTTGCAGCCCAGTGGGGGAAAGAATAATAAGTAAGTGACTAAAAACTTAAAATATATTAACTTTTTTAAGGGTTTGGGCTTTTCAATAAAATATGGTGAAGGTCCGGTTTAAGCAGAAAATGTAGCAAAAAAAGTAACAAAGGATGTAGCAAAAAAGGCAGAATAAATATTCCCAATGTTATGTAAGATTGTATTTGTACTATTAAGATTGCGAGCTACTCAATCTCCAGAAGAATATATACAGATAATTGCATAGAGCCTTATTCAAGAGAATATTCTCACTCCATGTTACATAACATTGGGAATATTAATTCTGCCTTTTTTGCTACATCCTTTGTTACTTTTTTTGCTACATTTTCTGCTTCTCAGTGTTAGCTTGTAACATGGAGTGAGAATATTCTCATGAATAAGGCTCTATGCAATTATCTGCATATATTCTTCTGTGATATATCACCACGGCCTGTATATAACTATTCTGAATTTTCATCTAATAAAAGCTTTTTTAAATGCATATTTCTGGTGTGCGCCTCATTTCTGATATACTGGAGGAGCAGTGATGTCACATGGAGGGAATTCCACAGAAGCCCAACCATTGTAGTATATAAGGTTCCCCTCCCTGGGGGTGAAATTGGGACACGGAGGTAGGGGAAATGGGGACCTGTGTCCCCCTAAACAACAGTTTCCAGCGGGGCACATAGTCCCCAATCCCCTAATTATAATAGGCTGCTATTATCTGGAGGGTCTTTGTTTTGCCTTCCCATAGATTGGCTTGTATGTGGTCATGTGACCTTTTTTTCATTCTGTCTTTATAAGTTGCAATAGAATCTACCAGCAATTTCTACACACAGGGCCCCTGAACCCCGTGACCAGTGGAGTTTGTAAAAAGAAGCCAGCGACAACCAGGTACAGGTAAGCCCAGCGTCAGATACTCACCCAGAACAACCAGCTCTGCGGAGGCCGAGCTCTGGCCGCAGCCATTCACCGCCGTGCAGGTATAGACCCCGGCGTCCGCTTTGCACACCTCCCGGATCTCCAGAAAGTACGTCCCAGACTTGTCATAGAGATTGTAACGCTCTCCGACGAGCGGCCGGCCCTCATCCTGGTGCGGACAGAAAGATCGTCAGGTATAGGGGCCAACAAAATAGAACCCTGGGCCCCAAAGAGTTAATAGTGACAAGGTGGGCCCTCCTCACCTGTAACACAGCCTCACCCTCCTCACCTGTACCACAGCCCCACCCTCCTCACCTGTAACACAGCCCCACCCTCCTCACCTGTAACACAGCCCCACCCTCCTCACCTGTAACACAGCCCCACCCACCTCACCTGTACCACAACCTCACCTTCCTCACCTGTACCACAACCTCACCCTCCTCACCTGAACCACAGCCTCACCCTCCTCACCTGTAACACAGCCTCACCTTCCTCACCTGTAACACAGCCCCGCCCTCCTCACCTGTACCACAACCTCACCCTCCTCACCTGAACCACAGCCTCACCCTCCTCACCTGTAACACAGCCTCACCCTCCTCACCTGTAACACAGCCTCACCTTCCTCACCTGTAACACAGCCCCGCCCTCCTCACCTGTACCACAACCCCACCCTCCTCACCTGTACCACAACCTCACCCTCCTCACCTATACCACAACCTCACCCTCCTCACCTGTAACACAGCCTCACCCTCCTCACCTGTACCACAGCCTCACCCTCCTCACCTGTACCACAGCCTCACCCTCCTCACCTGTACCACAGCCTCACCCTCCTCACCTGTACCACAGCCTCGCCCTCCTCACCTGTACCACAACCTCGCCCTCCTCACCTGTACCACAGCCTCACCCTCCTCACCTGTACCACAGCCTCACCCTCCTCACCTGTACCACAGCCTCACCCTCCTCACCTGTACCACAGCCTCACCTTCCTCACCTGTACCACAGCCTCACCCTCCTCACCTGTACCAAAGCCTCACCCTCCTCACCTGCAACACAGCCTCACCCTCCTCACCTGTAATACAGCCTCACCTTCCTCACCTGTAACACAGCCCCGCCCTCCTCACCTGTACCACAACCTCACCCTCCTCACCTGTACTACAGCCCCACCCTCCTCACCTGTACCACAACCTCACCCTCCTCACCTGTACCACAACCTCACCCTCCTCACCTGTAACACAACCTCACCCTCCTCACCTGAACCACAACCTCACCCTCCTCACCTGTACCACAACCTCACCCTCCTCACCTGTAACACAACCTCACCCTCCTCACCTGAACCACAACCTCACCCTCCTCACCTGTAACACAGCCTCACCCTCCTCACCTGTACCACAGCCTCACCCTCCTCACCTGTACCACAGCCTCACCCTCCTCACCTGTACCACAGCCTCACCCTCCTCACCTGTAACACAGCCTCACCCTCCTCACCTGTAACACAGCCCCACCCTCCTCACCTGTAACACAGCCCCACCCACCTCACCTGTACCACAACCTCACCCTCCTCACCTGTACCACAACCTCACCCTCCTCACCTGAACCACAGCCTCACCCTCCTCACCTGTAATACAGCCTCACCTTCCTCACCTGTAACACAGCCCCGCCCTCCTCACCTGTACCACAACCTCACCCTCCTCACCTGTACTACAGCCCCACCCTCCTCACCTGTACCACAACCTCACCCTCCTCACCTATACCACAACCTCACCCTCCTCACCTGTACCACAGCCTCACCCTCCTCACCTGTACCACAGCCTCACCCTCCTCACCTGTACCACAGCCTCACCCTCCTCACCTGTACCACAGCCTCACCCTCCTCACCTGTACCACAGCCTCACCTTCCTCACCTGTACCACAGCCTCACCCTCCTCACCTGTACCAAAGCCTCACTCTCCTCACCTGCAACACAGCCTCACCCTCCTCACCTGTAATACAGCCTCACCTTGCTCACCTGTACCACAACCTCACCCTCCTCACCTGTACTACAGCCCCACCCTCCTCACCTGTACCACAACCTCACCCTCCTCACCTGTACCACAACCTCACCCTCCTCACCTGTAACACAGCCTCACCCTCCTCACCTGTAACACAGCCTCACCCTCCTCACCTGTACCACAGCCTCACCCTCCTCACCTGTACCACAGCCTCACCCTCCTCACCTGTAACACAGCCTCACCCTCCTCACCTGTAACACAGCCTCACCCTCCTCACCTGTACCACAGCCTCACCCTCCTCACCTGTACCACAGCCTCACCCTCCTCACCTGTAACACAGCCTCACCCTCCTCACCTGTAACACAGCCTCACCCTCCTCACCTGTACCACAACCTCACCCTCCTCACCTGTACCACAACCTCACCCTCCTCACCTGTACCACAACCTCACCCTGCTCACCTGTAACACAGCCTCACCCTCCTCACCTGTAACACAGCCTCACCCTCCTCACCTGTACCACAGCCTCACCCTCCTCACCTGAACCACAACCTCACCCTCCTCACCTGTAACACAGCCTCACCCTCCTCACCTGTACCACAGCCTCACCCTCCTCACCTGAACCACAACCTCACCCTCCTCACCTGTAACACAGCCTCACCCTCCTCACCTGTACCACAGCCTCACCCTCCTCACCTGTAACACAGCCTCACCCTCCTCACCTGTACCACAGCCTCACCCTCCTCACCTGTACCACAGCCTCACCCTCCTCACCTGTACCACAGCCTCACCCTCCTCACCTGTAACACAGCCTCACCCTCCTCACCTGTACCACAACCTCACCCTCCTCACCTGTAACACAACCTCACCCTCCTCACCTGTACCACAACCTCACCCTCCTCACCTGTACCACAACCTCACCCTCCTCACCTGTAACACAGCCTCACCCTCCTCACCTGTACCACAGCCTCACCCTCCTCACCTGTAACACAGCCTCACCCTCCTCACCTGTAACACAGCCTCACCCTCCTCACCTGTAACACAGCCTCACCCTCCTCACCTGTAACACAGCCTCACCCTCCTCACCTGTACCACAGCCTCACCCTCCTCACCTGTAACACAGCCTCACCCTCCTCACCTGTACCACAACCTCACCCTCCTCACCTGTACCACAACCTCACCCTCCTCACCTGTACCACAACCTCACCCTCCTTACCTGTAACACAGCCTCACCCTCCTCACCTGTAACACAGCCTCACCCTCCTCACCTGTACCACAACCTCACCCTCCTCACCTGAACCACAGCCTCACCCTCCTCACCTGTAACACAGTCTCACCCTCCTCACCTGTACCACAGCCTCACCCTCCTCACCTGTAATACAGCCTCACCTTCCTCACCTGTAACACAGCCCCGCCCTCCTCACCTGTACCACTACCTCACCCTCCTCACCTGTACCACAGCCCCACCCTCCTCACCTGTACCACAACCTCACCCTCCTCACCTGTACCACAACCTCACCCTCCTCACCTGAACCACAGCCTCACCCTCCTCACCTGTACCACAGCCTCACCCTCCTCACCTGTAATACAGCCTCACCCTCCTCACCTGTAATACAGCCTCACCCTCCTCACCTGTAACACAGCCCCGCCCTCCTCACCTGTACCACTACCTCACCCTCCTCACCTGTACCACAGCCCCACCCTCCTCACCTGTACCACAGCCCCACCCTCCTCACCTGTACCACAGCCCCACCCTCCTCACCTGTACCACAGCCCCGCCCTCCTCACCTGTACCACTACCTCACCCTCCTCACCTGTAACACAGCCTCACCCTCCTCACCTGTACCACAACCTCACCCTCCTCACCTGTAACACTACCTCACCCTCCTCACCTGTAACACAGCCTCACCCTCCTCACCTGTACCACAACCTCACCCTCCTCACCTGTAACACAGCCTCACCCTCCTCACCTGTACCACAGCCTCACCCTCCTCACCTGTATCACAACCTCACCCTCCTCACCTGTACCACAACCTCACCCTACTCACCTGTACCACAGCCTCACCCTCCTCACCTGTAACACAGCCTCACCCTCCTCACCTGTAACACAGCCTCACCCTCCTCACCTGTAACACAGCCTCACCCTCCTCACCTGTAACACAGCCTCACCCTCCTCACCTGTAACACAACCTCACCCTCCTCACCTGTACCACAACCTCACCCTACTCACCTGTACCACAACCTCACCCTCCTCACCTGTAACACAGCCTCACCCTCCTCACCTGTACCACAGCCTCACCCTCCTCACCTGTAACACAGCCTCACCCTCCTCACCTCCTCATCTGTAATACAGCCTCACCCTCCTCACCTGTACCACAGTCTCACCCTCCTCACCTGTACCACAGCCTCACCCTCCTCACCTGTACCACAGCCTCACCCTCCTCACCTGTAACACAGCCTCACCCTCCTCACCTGTAACACAGCCTCACCCTCCTCACCTGTAACACAGCCTCACCCTCCTCACCTGTACCACAACCTCACCCTCCTCACCTGTAACACAGCCCCGCCCTCCTCACCTGTAACACAGCCCCGCCCTCCTCACCTGTACCACTACCTCACCCTCCTCACCTGTAACACAGCCTCACCCTCCTCACCTGTACCACAACCTCACCCTCCTCACCTGTAACACAGCCTCACCCTCCTCACCTCCTCATCTGAAACACAGCCTCACCCTCCTCACCTCCTCATCTGAAACACAGCCTCACCCTCCTCACCTGTACCACAACCTCACCCTCCTCACCTGTAACACAGCCTCACCCTCCTCACCTCCTCATCTGAAACACAGTCTCATCCTCCTCACCTGTACCACAGTCTCACCCTCCTCACCTGTAACACAGTCTCACCCTCCTCACCTGTACCACAGTCTCACCCTCCTCACCTGTAACACAGCCTCACCCTCCTCACCTGTACCACAGCCTCACCCTCCTCACCTGTAACACAACCTCACCCTCCTCACCTGTAACACAGCCCCACCCTCCTCACCTGTACCACAACCTCACCCTCCTCACCTGTAGCACAGCCTCACCCTCCTCACCTGTACCACAGCCTCACCCTCCTCACCTGTACCACAGCCTCACCCTCCTCACCTGTAACACAGCCTCACCCTCCTCACCTGTAACAGAGCCTCACCCTCCTCACCTGTAACACAGCCTCACCCTCCTCACCTGTAACACAGCCTCACCCTCCTCACCTGTACCACAGTCTCACCCTCCTCACCTGTAACACAGTCTCACCCTCCTCACCTGTACCACAGTCTCACCCTCCTCACCTGTACCACAACCTCACCCTCCTCACCTGTACCACAGTCTCACCCTCCTCACCTGTACCACAGTCTCACCCTCCTCACCTGTAACACAGTCTCACCCTCCTCACCTGTACCACAGTCTCACCCTCCTCACCTGTACCACAGTCTCACCCTCCTCACCTGTACCACAGTCTCACCCTCCTCACCTGTAACACAGTCTCACCCTCCTCACCTGTACCACAGTCTCACCCTCCTCACCTGTAAAACAGTCTCACCCTCCTCACCTGTACCACAGTCTCACCCTCCTCACCTGTAACACAGCCTCACCCTCCTCACCTGTACCACAGTCTCACCCTCCTCACCTGTACCACAGTCTCACCCTCCTCACCTGTACCACAGTCTCACCCTCCTCACCTGTAAAACAGTCTCACCCTCCTCACCTGTACCACAGTCTCACCCTCCTCACCTGTAACACAGTCTCACCCTCCTCACCTGTAACACAGTCTCACCCTCCTCACCTGTACCACAGTCTCACCCTCCTCACCTGTACCACAGTCTCACCCTCCTCACCTGTACCACAGTCTCACCCTCCTCACCTGTAACACAGTCTCACCCTCCTCACCTGTACCACAGTCTCACCCTCCTCACCTGTAAAACAGTCTCACCCTCCTCACCTGTACCACAGTCTCACCCTCCTCACCTGTAACACAGCCTCACCCTCCTCACCTGTAACACAGTCTCACCCTCCTCACCTGTACCACAGTCTCACCCTCCTCACCTGTACCACAGTCTCACCCTCCTCACCTGTACCACAGTCTCACCCTCCTCACCTGTAACACAGTCTCACCCTCCTCACCTGTACCACAGTCTCACCCTCCTCACCTGTAAAACAGTCTCACCCTCCTCACCTGTACCACAGTCTCACCCTCCTCACCTGTAACACAGCCTCACCCTCCTCACCTGTAACACAGCCTCACCCTCCTCACCTGTACCACAACCTCACCCTCCTCACCTGTAACACAGTCTCACCCTCCTCACCTGTACCACAGTCTCACCCTCCTCACCTGTAACACAGTCTCACCCTCCTCACCTGTACCACAACCTCACCCTCCTCACCTGTACCACAGTCTCACCCTCCTCACCTGTACCACAACCTCACCCTCCTCACCTGTAACACAGTCTCACCCTCCTCACCTGTACCACAGTCTCACCCTCCTCACCTGTAACACAGTCTCACCCTCCTCACCTGTACCACAGTCTCACCCTCCTCACCTGTACCACACCCTCACCCTCCTCACCTGTAACACAGTCTCACCCTCCTCACCTGTACCACAGTCTCACCCTCCTCACCTGTACCACAACCTCACCCTCCTCACCTGTAACACAGTTTCACCCTCCTCACCTGTAACACAGCCTCACCCTCCTCACCTGTAACACAGCCTCACCCTCCTCACCTGTAACACAGCCTCACCCTCCTCACCTGTACCACAGTCTCACCCTCCTCACCTGTACCACAACCTCACCCTCCTCACCTGTACCACAGTCTCACCCTCCTCACCTGTACCACAGCCTCACCCTCCTCACCTGTACCACAGCCTCACCCTCCTCACCTGTACCACAACCTCACCCTCCTCACCTGTACCACAACCTCGCCCTCCTCACCTGTAACACAGCCTCACCCTCCTCACCTGTAACACAGCCTCGCCCTCCTCACCTGTAACACAGCCTAACCCTCCTCACCTGTAACACAGTCTCACCCTCCTCACCTGTACC
This sequence comes from Gastrophryne carolinensis, assembly GCA_027917425.1. Classification (NCBI taxonomy): domain Eukaryota; kingdom Metazoa; phylum Chordata; class Amphibia; order Anura; family Microhylidae; genus Gastrophryne; species Gastrophryne carolinensis. The sequence goes on along the minus strand of JAQIHN010000203.1, from coordinate 11,073 downwards.
ACAGCCTCACCCTCCTCACCTGTACCACAGCCTCACCCTCCTCACCTGTACCACAGTCTCACCCTCCTCACCTGTACCACAGCCTCACCCTCCTCACCTGTACCACAGCCGCACCCTCCTCACCTGTACCACAGCCTCACCCTCCTCACCTGTACCACAGCCTCACCCTCCTCACCTGTACCACAGCCCCACCCTCCTCACCTGTGCCACAGCCTCACCCTCCTCACCTGTACCACAGCCTCACCCTCCTCACCTGTGCCACAGCCTCACCCTCCTCACCTGTGCCACAGCCTCACCCTCCTCACCTGTACCACAGCCCCACCCTCCTCACCTGTGCCACAGCCTCACCCTCCTCACCTGTGCCACAGCCTCACCCTCCTCACCTGTACCACAACCTCACCCTCCTCACCTGTAACACAGCCTCACCCTCCTCACCTGTACCACAGTCTCACCCTCCTCACCTGTACCACAGCCTCACCCTCCTCACCTGTACCACAGCCGCACCCTCCTCACCTGTACCACAGCCTCACCCTCCTCACCTGTACCACAGCCTCACCCTCCTCACCTGTACCACAGCCCCACCCTCCTCACCTGTACCACAGTCTCACCCTCCTCACCTGTGCCACAGCCTCACCCTCCTCACCTGTACCACAACCTCACCCTCCTCACCTGTAACACAGCCTCACCCTCCTCACCTGTAACAGAGCCTCACCCTCCTCACCTGTAACACAGCCTCACCCTCCTCACCTGTAACACAGCCTCACCCTCCTCACCTGTACCACAGTCTCACCCTCCTCACCTGTAACACAGTCTCACCCTCCTCACCTGTACCACAGTCTCACCCTCCTCACCTGTACCACAGTCTCACCCTCCTCACCTGTGCCACAGCCTCACCCTCCTCACCTGTACCACAGCCTCACCCTCCTCACCTGTACCACAGCCTCACCCTCCTCACCTGTACCACAGCCTCACCCTCCTCACCTGTACCACAACCTCACCCTCCTCACCTGTAACACAGCCCCACCCTCCTCACCTGTAACACAGCCTCACCCTCCTCACCTGTACCACAACCTCACCCTCCTCACCTGTAACACAGCCTCACCCTCCTCACCTGTACCACAGCCTCACCCTCCTCACCTGTAACACAGCCTCACCCTCCTCACCTGAACCAAAGCCTCACCCTCCTCACCTGTACCACAGTCTCACCCTCCTCACCTGTACCACAAACTCACCCTCCTCACCTGTACCACAGTCTCACCCTCCTCACCTGTACCACAACCTCACCCTCCTCACCTGTAACACAGCCCCACCCTCCTCACCTGTAACACAGCCTCACCCTCCTCACCTGTACCACAACCTCACCCTCCTCACCTGTAACACAGCCTCACCCTCCTCACCTGTAACACAGCCTCACCCTCCTCACCTGTAACACAGCCTCACCCTCCTCACCTGTAACACAGTCTCACCCTCCTCACCTGAACCAAAGCCTCACCCTCCTCACCTGTACCACAGTCTCACCCTCCTCACCTGTACCACAACCTCACCCTCCTCACCTGTACCACAGTCTCACCCTCCTCACCTGTACCACAACCTCGCCCTCCTCACCTGTACCACAGTCTCACCCTCCTCACCTGTACCACAGCCTCACCCTCCTCACCTGTAACACAGTCTCACCCTCCTCACCTGTACCACAGTTTCACCCTCCTCACCTGTACCACAACCTCACCCTCCTCACCTGTAACACAGTCTCACCCTCCTCACCTGTACCACAGTCTCACCCTCCTCACCTGTACCACAACCTCACCCTCCTCACCTGTACCACAGTCTCACCCTCCTCACCTGTAACACAGCCTCACCCTCCTCACCTGTAACACAGTTTCACCCTCCTCACCTGTACCACAGTCTCACCCTCCTCACCTGTACCACAACCTCACCCTCCTCACCTGTACCACAGTCTCACCCTCCTCACCTGTAACACAGCCTCACCCTGCTCACCTGTAACACAGCCTCACCCTCCTCACCTGTACCACAGTCTCACCCTCCTCACCTGTACCACAGCCGCACCCTCCTCACCTGTACCACAGCCTCACCCTCCTCACCTGTAACACAGCCTCGCCCTCCTCACCTGTAAAACAGCCTAACCCTCCTCACCTGTAACACAGTCTCACCCTCCTCACCTGTACCACAGCCTCACCCTCCTCACCTGTACCACAGCCTCACCTTCCTCACCTGTACCACAACCTCACCCTCCTCACCTGTACCACAGTCTCACCCTCCTCACCTGTACCACAACCTCACCCTCCTCACCTGTACCACAGTCTCACCCTCCTCACCTGTACCACAGCCTCACCCTCCTCACCTGTAACACAGTCTCACCCTCCTCACCTGTACCACAGTCTCACCCTCCTCACCTGTACCACAACCTCACCCTCCTCACCTGTAACACAGTCTCACCCTCCTCACCTGTACCACAGTCTCACCCTCCTCACCTGTACCACAACCTCACCCTCCTCACCTGTACCACAACCTCACCCTCCTCACCTGTACCACAGTCTCACCCTCCTCACCTGTAACACAGCCTCACCCTCCTCACCTGTAACACAGTTTCACCCTCCTCACCTGTACCACAGTCTCACCCTCCTCACCTGTACCACAACCTCACCCTCCTCACCTGTAACACAGTTTCACCCTCCTCACCTGTACCACAGTCTCACCCTCCTCACCTGTACCACAGTCTCACCCTCCTCACCTGTACCACAGTCTCACCCTCCTCACCTGTACCACAGTCTCACCCTCCTCACCTGTACCACAGTCTCACCCTCCTCACCTGTACCACAGTCTCACCCTCCTCACCTGTAACACAGCCTCACCCTCCTCACCTGTAACACAGTTTCACCCTCCTCACCTGTAACACAGTTTCACCCTCCTCACCTGTACCACAGTCTCACCCTCCTCACCTGTACCACAGTCTCACCCTCCTCACCTGTACCACAGTCTCACCCTCCTCACCTGTACCACAGTCTCACCCTCCTCACCTGTACCACAGTCTCACCCTCCTCACCTGTACCACAGTCTCACCCTCCTCACCTGTAACACAGCCTCACCCTCCTCACCTGTACCACAGTCTCACCCTCCTCACCTGTACCACAGTCTCACCCTCCTCACCTGTACCACAGTCTCACCCTCCTCACCTGTAACACAGCCTCACCCTCCTCACCTGTAACACAGCCTCACCCTCCTCACCTGTACCACAACCTCGCCCTCCTCACCTGTACCACAACCTCACCCTCCTCACCTGTAACACAGCCTCACCCTCCTCACCTGTACCACAGCCTCACCCTCCTCACCTGTAACACAGCCTCGCCCTCCTCACCTGTAAAACAGCCTAACCCTCCTCACCTGTAACACAGTCTCACCCTCCTCACCTGTACCACAGCCTCACCCTCCTCACCTGTACCACAGCCTCACCTTCCTCACCTGTACCACAGCCTCACCCTCCTCACCTGTACCACAGTCTCACCCTCCTCACCTGTACCACAGTCTCACCCTCCTCACCTGTAACACAACCTCACCCTCCTCACCTGTACCACAGCCTCACCCTCCTCACCTGTACCACAGTCTCACCCTCCTCACCTGTACCACAGTTCTCACCCTCCTCACCTGTAACACAACCTCACCCTCCTCACCTGTACCACAACCTCACCCTCCTCACCTGTACCACAGCCTCACCCTCCTCACCTGTAACACAGCCTCACCCTCCTCACCTGTAACACAGCCTCACCCTCCTCACCTGTACCACAACCTCACCCTCCTCACCTGTACCACAGCCTCAGCCTCCTCACCTGTAACACAGCCTCACCCTCCTCACCTGTAACACAGCCTCACCTTCCTCACCTGTACCACAGCCTCACCCTCCTCACCTGTACCACAGTCTCACCCTCCTCACCTGTACCACAGCCTCACCCTCCTCACCTGTACCACAACCTCACCCTCCTCACCTGTACCACAACCTCACCCTACTCACCTGTACCACAACCTCACCCTCCTCACCTGTAACACAGCCTCACCCTCCTCACCTGTACCACAGCCTCACCCTCCTCACCTGTAACACAGCCTCACCCTCCTCACCTCCTCATCTGTAATACAGCCTCACCCTCCTCACCTGTACCACAGTCTCACCCTCCTCACCTGTACCACAGCCTCACCCTCCTCACCTGTACCACAGCCTCACCCTCCTCACCTGTAACACAGCCTCACCCTCCTCACCTGTAACACAGCCTCACCCTCCTCACCTGTAACACAGCCTCACCCTCCTCACCTGTACCACAACCTCACCCTCCTCACCTGTAACACAGCCCCGCCCTCCTCACCTGTAACACAGCCCCGCCCTCCTCACCTGTACCACTACCTCACCCTCCTCACCTGTAACACAGCCTCACCCTCCTCACCTGTACCACAACCTCACCCTCCTCACCTGTAACACAGCCTCACCCTCCTCACCTCCTCATCTGAAACACAGCCTCACCCTCCTCACCTCCTCATCTGAAACACAGCCTCACCCTCCTCACCTGTACCACAACCTCACCCTCCTCACCTGTAACACAGCCTCACCCTCCTCACCTCCTCATCTGAAACACAGTCTCATCCTCCTCACCTGTACCACAGTCTCACCCTCCTCACCTGTAACACAGTCTCACCCTCCTCACCTGTACCACAGTCTCACCCTCCTCACCTGTAACACAGTCTCACCCTCCTCACCTGTACCACAGTCTCACCCTCCTCACCTGTAACACAGCCTCACCCTCCTCACCTGTACCACAGCCTCACCCTCCTCACCTGTAACACAACCTCACCCTCCTCACCTGTAACACAGCCCCACCCTCCTCACCTGTACCACAACCTCACCCTCCTCACCTGTAGCACAGCCTCACCCTCCTCACCTGTACCACAGCCTCACCCTCCTCACCTGTACCACAGCCTCACCCTCCTCACCTGTAACACAGCCTCACCCTCCTCACCTGTAACAGAGCCTCACCCTCCTCACCTGTAACACAGCCTCACCCTCCTCACCTGTACCACAGTCTCACCCTCCTCACCTGTAACACAGTCTCACCCTCCTCACCTGTACCACAGTCTCACCCTCCTCACCTGTACCACAGTCTCACCCTCCTCACCTGTACCACAGTCTCACCCTCCTCACCTGTACCACAGTCTCACCCTCCTCACCTGTAACCACAGTCCTCACCCTCCTCACCTGTACCACAGTCTCACCCTCCTCACCTGTAACCACAGTCTCACCCTCCTCACCTGTAACACAGTCTCACCCTCCTCACCTGTAACACAGTCTCACCCTCCTCACCTGTACCACAGTCTCACCTCCTCACCCTGTAAACAGTCTCACCTCCTCACCTGTACCACAGTCTCACCCTCCTCACCTGTAACACAGCCTCACCCTCCTCACCTGTACCACAGTCTCACCCTCCTCACCTGTACCACAGTCTCACCCTCCTCACCTGTACCACAGTCTCACCCTCCTCACCTGTAAAACAGTCTCACCCTCCTCACCTGTACCACAGTCTCACCCTCCTCACCTGTAACACAGTCTCACCCTCCTCACCTGTAACACAGTCTCACCCTCCTCACCTGTACCACAGTCTCACCCTCCTCACCCTGTACCACAGTCTCACCCTCCTCACCTGTACCACAGTCTCACCCTCCTCACCTGTAACACAGTCTCACCCTCCTCACCTGTACCACAGTCTCACCCTCCTCACCTGTAAAACAGTCTCACCCTCCTCACCTGTACCACAGTCTCACCCTCCTCACCTGTAACACAGCCTCACCCTCCTCACCTGTAACACAGTCTCACCCTCCTCACCTGTACACAGTCTCACCCTCCTCACCTGTACCACAGTCTCACCCTCCTCACTGTACCACAGTCTCACCCTCCTCACCTGTAACACAGTCTCACCCTCCTCACCTGTACCACAGTCTCACCCTCCTCACCTGTAAAACAGTCTCACCCTCCTCACCTGTACCACAGTCTCACCCTCCTCACCTGTAACACAGCCTCACCCTCCCTCACCTGTAACACAGCCTCACCCTCCTCACCTGTACCACAACCTCACCCTCCTCACCTGTAACACAGTCTCACCCTCCTCACCTGTACCACAGTCTCACCCTCCTCACCTGTAACACAGTCTCACCCTCCTCACCTGTACCACAACCTCACCCTCCTCACCTGTACCACAGTCTCACCCTCCTCACCTGTACCACAACCTCACCCTCCTCACCTGTAACACAGTCCTCACCCTCCTCACCTGTACCACAGTCTCACCCTCCTCACCTGTAACACAGTCTCACCCTCCTCACCTGTACCACAGTCTCACCCTCCTCACCTGTACCACACCCTCACCCTCCTCACCTGTAACACAGTCTCACCCTCCTCACCTGTACCACAGTCTCACCCTCCTCACCTGTACCACAACCTCACCCTCCTCACCTGTAACACAGTTTCAACCTCCTCACCTGTAACACAGCCTCACCCTCCTCACCTGTAACACAGCCTCACCCTCCTCACCTGTAACACAGCCTCACCCTCCTCACCTGTACCACAGTCCTCACCCTCCTCACCTGTACCACAACCTCACCCTCCTCACCTGTACCACAGTCTCACCCTCCTCACCTGTACCACAGCCTCACCCTCCTCACCTGTACCACAGCCTCACCCTCCTCACCTGTACCACAACCTCACCCTCCTCACCTGTACCACAACCTCGCCCTCCTCACCTGTAACACAGCCTCACCCTCCTCACCTGTAACACAGCCTCGCCCTCCTCACCTGTAACACAGCCTAACCCTCCTCACCTGTAACACAGTCTCACCCTCCTCACCTGTACCACAGCCTCACCCTCCTCACCTGTACCACAGCCTCACCCTCCTCACCCTGTACCACAGTCTCACCCTCCTCACCTGTACCACAGCCTCACCCTCCTCACCTGTACCACAGCCGCACCCTCCTCACCTGTACCACAGCCTCACCCTCCTCACCTGTACCACAGCCTCACCCTCCTCACCTGTACCACAGCACCACCCTCCTCACCTGTGCCACAGCCTCACCTCCCTCCTCACCTGTACCACAGCCTCACCCTCCTCACCTGTGCCACAGCCTCACCCTCCTCACCTGTGCCACAGCCTCACCCTCCTCACCTGTACCACAGCCCCACCCTCCTCACCTGTCACATGCCACACCTGTGCCACAGCCTCACCCTCCTCACCTGTGCCACAGCCTCACCCTCCTCACCTGTACCACAACCTCACCCTCCTCACCTGTAACACAGCCTCACCCTCCTCACCTGTACCACAGTCTCACCCTCCTCACCTGTACCACAGCCTCACCCTCCTCACCTGTACCACAGCCGCACCCTCCTCACCTGTACCACAGCCTCACCCTCCTCACCTGTACCACAGCCTCACCCTCCTCACCTGTACCACAGCCCCACCCTCCTCACCTGTACCACAGTCTCACCCTCCTCACCTGTGCCACAGCCTCACCCTCCTCACCTGTACCACAACCTCACCCTCCTCACCTGTAACACAGCCTCACCCTCCTCACCTGTAACAGAGCCTCACCCTCCTCACCTGTAACACAGCCTCACCCTCCTCAACCTGTAACACAGCCTCACCCTCCTCACCTGTACCACAGTCTCACCTCCTCACTGTAACACAGTCTCACCTCCTCACCTGTACCACAGTCTCACCCCTCCTCACCTGTACCACAGTCTCACCCTCCTCACCTGTGCCACAGCCTCACCCTCCTCACCTGTACCACAGCCTCACCCTCCTCACCTGTACCACAGCCTCACCCTCCTCACCTGTACCACAGCCTCACCCTCCTCACCTGTACCACAAACCTCACCCTCCTCACCTGTAACACAGCCCCACCCTCCTCACCTGTAACACAGCCTCACCCTCCTCACCTGTACCACAACCTCACCCTCCTCACCTGTAACACAGCCTCACCCTCCTCACCTGTACCACAGCCTCACCCTACCTCACCTGTAACACAGCCTCACCTCCTCACCTGAACCAAAGCCTCACCCTCCTCACCTTGTACCACAGTCTCACCCTCCTCACCTGTACCACAAACTCACCCTCCTCACCTGTACCACAGTCTCACCCTCCTCACCTGTACCACAACCTCACCCTCCTCACCTGTAACACAGCCCCACCCTCCTCACCTGTAACACAAGCCTCACCCTCCTCACCTGTACCACAACCTCACCCTCCTCACCTGTAACACAGCCTCACCCTCCTCACCTGTAACACAGCCTCACCCTCCTCACCTGTAACACAGCCTCACCCTCCTCACCTGTAAACACAGTCTCACCCTCCTCACCTGAACCAAAGCCTCACCCTCCTCACCTGTACCACAGTCTCACCCTCCTCACCTGTACCACAACCTCACCCTCCTCACCTGTTACCACAGTCTCACCCTCCTCACCTGTACCACAACCTCGCCCTCCTCACCTGTACCACAGTCTCACCCTCCTCACCTGTACCACAGCCTCACCCTCCTCACCTGTAACACAGTCTCACCCTCCTCACCTGTACCACAGTTTCACCCTCCTCACCTGTACCACAACCTCACCCTCCTCACCTGTAACACAGTCTCACCCTCCTCACCTGTACCACAGTCTCACCCTCCTCACCTGTACCACAACCTCACCCTCCTCACCTGTACCACAGTCTCACCCTCCTCACCTGTAACACAGCCTCACCCTCCTCACCTGTAACACAGTTTCAACCCTCCTCACCTGTACCACAGTCTCACCCTCCTCACCTGTACCACAACCTCACCCTCCTCACCTGTACCACAGTCCTCACCCTCCTCACCTGTAACACAGCCTCACCCTGCTCACCTGTAACACAGCCTCACCCTCCTCACCTGTACCACAGTCTCACCCTCCTCACCTGTACCACAGCCGCACCCTCCTCACCTGTACCACAGCCTCACCCTCCTCACCTGTAACACAGCCTCGCCCTCCTCACCTGTAAAACAGCCTAACCCTCCTCACCTGTAACACAGTCTCACCCTCCTCACCTGTACCACAGCCTCACCCTCCTCACCTGTACCACAGCCTCACCTTCCTCACCTGTACCACAACCTCACCCTCCTCACCTGTACCACAGTCTCACCCTCCTCACCCTGTACCGACAACCTCACCCTCCTCACCTGTACCACAGTCTCACCCTCCTCACCTGTACCACAGCCTCACCCTCCTCACCTGTAACACAGTCTCACCCTCCTCACCTGTACCACAGTCTCACCCTCCTCACCTGTACCACAACCTCACCCTCCTCACCTGTAACACAGTCTCAACCCTCCTCACCTGTACCACAGTCTCACCCCTCCTCACCTGTACCACAACCTCACCCTCCTCACCTGTACCACAACCTCACCCCTCCTCACCTGTACCACAGTCTCACCCTCCTCACCTGTAACACAGCCTCACCCTCCTCACCTGTAACACAGTTTCACCCTCCTCACCTGTACCACAGTCTCACCCCTCCCTCACCTGTACCACAACCTCAACCCTCCTCACCTGTAACACAGTTTCACCCTCCTCACCTGTACCACAGTCTCACCCTCCTCACCTGTACCACAGTCTCACCCTCCTCACCTGTACCACAGTCTCACCCTCCTCACCTGTACCACAGTCTCACCCTCCCTCACCTGTACCACAGTCTCACCCTCCTCACCTGTACCACAGTCTCACCCTCCTCACCTGTAACACAGCCTCACCCTCCTCACCTGTAACACAGTTTCACCCTCCTCACCTGTAACACAGTTTCACCCTCCTCACCTGTACCACAGTCTCACCCTCCTCACCTGTACCACAGTCTCAACCCTCCTCACCCTGTACCACAGTCTCACCCTCCTCACCTGTACCACAGTCTCACCCTCCTCACCTGTACCACAGTCCTCACCCTCCTCACCTGTACCACAGTCTCACACCCTCCTCACCTGTAACACAGCCTCACCCCTCCTCACCTGTACCACAGCTCTCACCCTCCTCACCTGTACCACAGTCTCACCCTCCTCACCTGTACCACAGTCTCACCCTCCTCACCTGTAACACAGCCTCACCCTCCTCACCTGTAACACAGCCTCACCCTCCTCACCTCTGTACCACAACCTCGCTCCTCCTCACCTGTACCACAACCTCACCCTCCTCACCTGTAACACAGCCTCACCCTCCTCACCTGTACCACAGCCTCACCCTCCTCACCTGTAACACAGCCTCGCCCTCCTCACCTGTAAAACAGCCTAACCCTCCTCACCTGTAACACAGTCTCACCCTCCTCACCTGTACCACAGCCTCACCCCTCCTCACCTGTACCACAGCCTCACCCTTCCTCACCTGTACCACAGCCTCACCCTCCTCACCTGTACCACAGTCCTCACCCTCCTCACCTGTACCACAGTCTCACCCTCCTCACCTGTAACCACAACCTCACCCTCCTCACCTGTACCACAGACCTCACCCTCCTCACCTGTACCACAGCCTCACCCTCCCTCACCTGTAACACAGCCTCACCCTCCTCACCTGTAACACAGCCTCACCCTCCTCACCTGTACCACAACCTCACCCTCCTCACCTGTACCACAGCCTCAGCCTCCTCACCTGTAACACAGCCTCACCCTCCTCACCTGTAACACAGCCTCACCTTCCTCACCTGTACCACAGCCTCACCCTCCTCACCTGTACCACAGTCTCACCCTCCTCACCTGTACCACAGTCTCACCCTCCTCACCTGTACCACAACCTCACCCTCCTCACCTGTACCACAGCCTCACCCTCCTCACCTGTAACACAGCCTCACCCTCCTCACCTGTAACAGAGCCTCACCCTCCTCACCTGTACCACAACCTCACCCTCCTCACCTGTACCACAGCCTCACCCTCCTCACCTGTAACACAGCCTCACCCTCCTCACCTGTAACACAGCCTCACCCTCCTCACCTGAACCCTTTTTTCTCTATATTATGTCTTTCTTTAAGGAAAATGTC
>JAQIHN010000202.1:0-118221 GCA_027917425.1 Gastrophryne carolinensis | reverse complement strand
TCCACTCTTCACAAGGCCTGAGGGCCCGAGGCAGACTCAGGCCAGTTCCTGGGCTTTTCGGTTGGGTGAACGAAGCGTCTTGCACCATGACTGGGAAAGTCCTGTTGAGGCCACTCTTACCTTGAAGGCATAATATAACAATCTACCTTCCTCTGCTCGGTAGCGGATCCTTTGCTCGGGTAAGCTGAGATGTCCTACAGCATTTGACGTGCCATTAAAGCCAACGCAGACGTGGTCAAAAAGGAAAGGTAAACAAGGGCCTGGCCCGTACGGGGATCGAACCCGCGACCTTGGCGTTATTAGCACCACGCTCTAACCAACTGAGCTAACCGGCCACCTTTGGCCATGGTACTCACTCCTGTCACAGGATCGCGCGGGTCACCTCAAATGGTCCAGAAAATGTTCTCGTTTTAGGGTTGACTCGGAGGCCGTGCTTGGAAAAAAAAGGAAACGCCATCTCCCCGTCGGGGAATTGAACCCCGGTCTCCCGCGTGACAGGCGGGGATACTGACCACTATACTAACGAGGACTGCTTGCAAACCGTGGCGCTCAACCTAGGTGTCGTGGGGATCATGACTGCAATAGGAAGGCTTGATGGAGTTGCTGGGGATATTCCTTCTGGGCTCCTGCTTTGGTGTCTTGCCCCTAGTCCTCAATCTCTAAGGGGCATTGCCCCTCCTTGGAGCACCTAGATTGACATGAAAAAGACCAGGGACTTTGCCAATGTTGTGGTGACGGGGGCTACACGCATTGGAAAGCTCCCAAGCACACAACGCAGCTGAATGCTGCCTGAGATTGCTTCAAAAACCTTCCACTCTTCACAAGGCCTGAGGGCCCGAGGCAGACTCAGGCCAGTTCCTGGGCTTTTCGGTTGGGTGAACGAAGCGTCTTGCACCATGACTGGGAAAGTCCTGTTGAGGCCACTCTTACCTTGAAGGCATAATATAACAATCTACCTTCCTCTGCTCGGTAGCGGATCCTTTGCTCGGGTAAGCTGAGATGTCCTACAGCATTTGACGTGCCATTAAAGCCAACGCAGACGTGGTCAAAAAGGAAAGGTAAACAAGGGCCTGGCCCGTACGGGGATCGAACCCGCGACCTTGGCGTTATTAGCACCACGCTCTAACCAACTGAGCTAACCGGCCACCTTTGGCCATGGTACTCACTCCTGTCACAGGATCGCGCGGGTCACCTCAAATGGTCCAGAAAATGTTCTCGTTTTAGGGTTGACTCGGAGGCCGTGCTTGGAAAAAAAAGGAAACGCCATCTCCCCGTCGGGGAATTGAACCCCGGTCTCCCGCGTGACAGGCGGGGATACTGACCACTATACTAACGAGGACTGCTTGCAAACCGTGGCGCTCAACCTAGGTGTCGTGGGGATCATGACTGCAATAGGAAGGCTTGATGGAGTTGCTGGGGATATTCCTTCTGGGCTCCTGCTTTGGTGTCTTGCCCCCTAGTCCTCAATCTCTAAGGGGCATTGCCCCTCCTTGGAGCACCTAGATTGACATGAAAAAGACAGGGACTTTGCCAATGTTGTGGTGACGGGGGCTACACGCATTGGAAAGCTCCCAAGCACACAACGCAGCTGAATGCTGCCTGAGATTGCTTCAAAAACCTTCCACTCTTCACAAGGCCTGAGGGCCCGAGGCAGACTCAGGCCAGTTCCTGGGCTTTTCGGTTGGGTGAACGAAGCGTCTTGCACCATGACTGGGAAAGTCCTGTTGAGGCCACTCTTACCTTGAAGGCATAATATAACAATCTACCTTCCTCTGCTCGGTAGCGGATCCTTTGCTCGGGTAAGCTGAGATGTCCTACAGCATTTGACGTGCCATTAAAGCCAACGCAGACGTGGTCAAAAAGGAAAGGTAAACAAGGGCCTGGCCCGTACGGGGATCGAACCCGCGACCTTGGCGTTATTAGCACCACGCTCTAACCAACTGAGCTAACCGGCCACCTTTGGCCATGGTACTCACTCCTGTCACAGGATCGCGCGGGTCACCTCAAATGGTCCAGAAAATGTTCTCGTTTTAGGGTTGACTCGGAGGCCGTGCTTGGAAAAAAAAGGAAACGCCATCTCCCCGTCGGGGAATTGAACCCCGGTCTCCCGCGTGACAGGCGGGGATACTGACCACTATACTAACGAGGACTGCTTGCAAACCGTGGCGCTCAACCTAGGTGTCGTGGGGATCATGACTGCAATAGGAAGGCTTGATGGAGTTGCTGGGGATATTCCTTCTGGGCTCCTGCTTTGGTGTCTTGCCCCCTAGTCCTCAATCTCTAAGGGGCATTGCCCCTCCTTGGAGCACCTAGATTGACATGAAAAAGACAGGGACTTTGCCAATGTTGTGGTGACGGGGGCTACACGCATTGGAAAGCTCCCAAGCACACAACGCAGCTGAATGCTGCCTGAGATTGCTTCAAAAACCTTCCACTCTTCACAAGGCCTGAGGGCCCGAGGCAGACTCAGGCCAGTTCCTGGGCTTTTCGGTTGGGTGAACGAAGCGTCTTGCACCATGACTGGGAAAGTCCTGTTGAGGCCACTCTTACCTTGAAGGCATAATATAACAATCTACCTTCCTCTGCTCGGTAGCGGATCCTTTGCTCGGGTAAGCTGAGATGTCCTACAGCATTTGACGTGCCATTAAAGCCAACGCAGACGTGGTCAAAAAGGAAAGGTAAACAAGGGCCTGGCCCGTACGGGGATCGAACCCGCGACCTTGGCGTTATTAGCACCACGCTCTAACCAACTGAGCTAACCGGCCACCTTTGGCCATGGTACTCACTCCTGTCACAGGATCGCGCGGGTCACCTCAAATGGTCCAGAAAATGTTCTCGTTTTAGGGTTGACTCGGAGGCCGTGCTTGGAAAAAAAAGGAAACGCCATCTCCCCGTCGGGGAATTGAACCCCGGTCTCCCGCGTGACAGGCGGGGATACTGACCACTATACTAACGAGGACTGCTTGCAAACCGTGGCGCTCAACCTAGGTGTCGTGGGGATCATGACTGCAATAGGAAGGCTTGATGGAGTTGCTGGGGATATTCCTTCTGGGCTCCTGCTTTGGTGTCTTGCCCCCTAGTCCTCAATCTCTAAGGGGCATTGCCCCTCCTTGGAGCACCTAGATTGACATGAAAAAGACAGGGACTTTGCCAATGTTGTGGTGACGGGGGCTACACGCATTGGAAAGCTCCCAAGCACACAACGCAGCTGAATGCTGCCTGAGATTGCTTCAAAAACCTTCCACTCTTCACAAGGCCTGAGGGCCCGAGGCAGACTCAGGCCAGTTCCTGGGCTTTTCGGTTGGGTGAACGAAGCGTCTTGCACCATGACTGGGAAAGTCCTGTTGAGGCCACTCTTACCTTGAAGGCATAATATAACAATCTACCTTCCTCTGCTCGGTAGCGGATCCTTTGCTCGGGTAAGCTGAGATGTCCTACAGCATTTGACGTGCCATTAAAGCCAACGCAGACGTGGTCAAAAAGGAAAGGTAAACAAGGGCCTGGCCCGTACGGGGATCGAACCCGCGACCTTGGCGTTATTAGCACCACGCTCTAACCAACTGAGCTAACCGGCCACCTTTGGCCATGGTACTCACTCCTGTCACAGGATCGCGCGGGTCACCTCAAATGGTCCAGAAAATGTTCTCGTTTTAGGGTTGACTCGGAGGCCTTGCTTGGAAAAAAAAAGAAACGCCATCTCCCCGTCGGGGAATTGAACCCCGGTCTCCCGCGTGACAGGCGGGGATACTGGTCACTATACTAACGAGGACTGCTTGCAAACTGTGGCGCTCAACCTAGGTGTCGTGGGGATCATGACTGCAATAGGAAGGCTTGATGGAGTTGCTGGGGATATTCCTTCTGGGCTCCTGCTTTGGTGTCTTGCCCCCTAGTCCTCAATCTCTAAGGGGCATTGCCCCTCCTTGGAGCACCTAGATTGACATGAAAAAGACAGGGACTTTGCCAATGTTGTGGTGACGGGGGCTACACGCATTGGAAAGCTCCCAAGCACACAACGCAGCTGAATGCTGCCTGAGATTGCTTCAAAAACCTTCCACTCTTCACAAGGCCTGAGGGCCCGAGGCAGACTCAGGCCAGTTCCTGGGCTTTTCGGTTGGGTGAACGAAGCGTCTTGCACCATGACTGGGAAAGTCCTGTTGAGGCCACTCTTACCTTGAAGGCATAATATAACAATCTACCTTCCTCTGCTCGGTAGCGGATCCTTTGCTCGGGTAAGCTGAGATGTCCTACAGCATTTGACGTGCCATTAAAGCCAACGCAGACGTGGTCAAAAAGGAAAGGTAAACAAGGGCCTGGCCCGTACGGGGATCGAACCCGCGACCTTGGCGTTATTAGCACCACGCTCTAACCAACTGAGCTAACCGGCCACCTTTGGCCATGGTACTCACTCCTGTCACAGGATCGCGCGGGTCACCTCAAATGGTCCAGAAAATGTTCTCGTTTTAGGGTTGACTCGGAGGGCCGTGCTTGGAAAAAAAAAGGAAACGCATCTCCCCGTCGGGGAATTGAACCCCGGTCTCCCGCGTGACAGGCGGGGATACTGACCACTATACTAACGAGGACTGCTTGCAAACCGTGGCGCTCAACCTAGGTGTCGTGGGGATCATGACTGCAATAGGAAGGCTTGATGGAGTTGCTGGGGGATATTCCTTCTGGGCTCCTGCTTTGGTGTCTTGCCCCCTAGTCCTCAATCTCTAAGGGGCATTGCCCCTCCTTGGAGCACCTAGATTGACATGAAAAAGACAGGGACTTTGCCAATGTTGTGGTGACGGGGGCTACACGCATTGGAAAGCTCCCAAGCACACAACGCAGCTGAATGCTGCCTGAGATTGCTTCAAAAACCTTCCACTCTTCACAAGGCCTGAGGGCCCGAGGCAGACTCAGGCCAGTTCCTGGGCTTTTCGGTTGGGTGAACGAAGCGTCTTGCACCATGACTGGGAAAGTCCTGTTGAGGCCACTCTTACCTTGAAGGCATAATATAGACAATCTACCTTCCTCTGCTCGGTAGCGGATCCTTTGCTCGGGTAAGCTGAGATGTCCTACAGCATTTGACGTGCCATTAAAGCCAACGCAGACGTGGTCAAAAAGGAAAGGTAAAACAAGGGCCTGGCCCGTACGGGGATCGAACCCGCGACCTTGGCGTTATTAGCACCACGCTCTAACCAACTGAGCTAACCGGCCACCTTTGGCCATGGTACTCACTCCTGTCACAGGATCGCGCGGGTCACCTCAAATGGTCCAGAAAATGTTCTCGTTTTAGGGTTGACTCGGAGGCCGTGCTTGGAAAAAAAAGGAAACGCCATCTCCCCGTCGGGGAATTGAACCCCGGTCTCCCGCGTGACAGGCGGGGATACTGACCACTATACTAACGAGGACTGCTTGCAAACCGTGGCGCTCAACCTAGGTGTCGTGGGGATCATGACTGCAATAGGAAGGCTTGATGGAGTTGCTGGGGATATTCCTTCTGGGCTCCTGCTTTGGTGTCTTGCCCCCTAGTCCTCAATCTCTAAGGGGCATTGCCCCTCCTTGGAGCACCTAGATTGACATGAAAAAGACAGGGACTTTGCCAATGTTGTGGTGACGGGGGCTACACGCATTGGAAAGCTCCCAAGCACACAACGCAGCTGAATGCTGCCTGAGATTGCTTCAAAAACCTTCCACTCTTCACAAGGCCTGAGGGCCCGAGGCAGACTCAGGCCAGTTCCTGGGCTTTTCGGTTGGGTGAACGAAGCGTCTTGCACCATGACTGGGAAAGTCCTGTTGAGGCCACTCTTACCTTGAAGGCATAATATAACAATCTACCTTCCTCTGCTCGGTAGCGGATCCTTTGCTCGGGTAAGCTGAGATGTCCTACAGCATTTGACGTGCCATTAAAGCCAACGCAGACGTGGTCAAAAAGGAAAGGTAACAAGGGCCTGGCCCGTACGGGGGATCGAACCCGCGACCTTGGCGTTATTAGCACCACGCTCTAACCAACTGAGCTAACCCGGCCACCTTTGGCCATGGTACTCACTCCTGTCACAGGATCGCGCGGGTCACCTCAAATGGTCCAGAAAATGTTCTCGTTTTAGGGTTGACTCGGAGGCCTTGCTTGGAAAAAAAAAAGAAACGCCATCTCCCAGTCGGGGAATTGAACCCCGGTCTCCCGCGTGACAGGCGGGGATACTGACCACTATACTAACGAGGACTGCTTGCAAACTGTGGCGCTCAACCTAGGTGTCGTGGGGATCATGACTGCAATAGGAAGGCTTGATGGAGTTGCTGGGGATATTCCTTCTGGGCTCCTGCTTTGGTGTCTTGCCCCCTAGTCCTCAATCTCTAAGGGGCATTGCCCCTCCTTGGAGCACCTAGATTGACATGAAAAAGACAGGGACTTTGCCAATGTTGTGGTGACGGGGGCTACACGCATTGGAAAGCTCCCAAGCACACAACGCAGCTGAATGCTGCCTGAGATTGCTTCAAAAACCTTCCACTCTTCACAAGGCCTGAGGGCCCGAGGCAGACTCAGGCCAGTTCCTGGGCTTTTCGGTTGGGTGAACGAAGCGTCTTGCACCATGACTGGGAAAGTCCTGTTGAGGCCACTCTTACCTTGAAGGCATAATATAACAATCTACCTTCCTCTGCTCGGTAGCGGATCCTTTGCTCGGGTAAGCTGAGATGTCCTACAGCATTTGACGTGCCATTAAAGCCAACGCAGACGTGGTCAAAAAGGAAAGGTAAACAAGGGCCTGGCCCGTACGGGGATCGAACCCGCGACCTTGGCGTTATTAGCACCACGCTCTAACCAACTGAGCTAACCGGCCACCTTTGGCCATGGTACTCACTCCTGTCACAGGATCGCGCGGGTCACCTCAAATGGTCCAGAAAATGTTCTCGTTTTAGGGTTGACTCGGAGGCCGTGCTTGGAAAAAAAAGGAAACGCCATCTCCCCGTCGGGGAATTGAACCCCGGTCTCCCGCGTGACAGGCGGGGATACTGACCACTATACTAACGAGGACTGCTTGCAAACGTGGCGCTCAACCTAGGTGTCGTGGGGATCATGACTGCAATAGGAAGGCTTGATGGAGTTGCTGGGGATATTCCTTCTGGGCTCCTGCTTTGGTGTCTTGCCCCCTAGTCCTCAATCTCTAAGGGGCATTGCCCCTCCTTGGAGCACCTAGATTGACATGAAAAAGACAGGGACTTTGCCAATGTTGTGGTGACGGGGGCTACCACGCATTGGAAAGCTCCCAAGCACACAACGCAGCTGAATGCTGCCTGAGATTGCTTCAAAAACCTTCCACTCTTCACAAGGCCTGAGGGCCCGAGGCAGACTCAGGCCAGTTCCTGGGCTTTTCGGTTGGGTGAACGAAGCGTCTTGCACCATGACTGGGAAAGTCCTGTTGAGGCCACTCTTACCTTGAAGGCATAATATAACAATCTACCTTCCTCTGCTCGGTAGCGGATCCTTTGCTCGGGTAAGCTGAGATGTCCTACAGCATTTGACGTGCCATTAAAGCCAACGCAGACGTGGTCAAAAAGGAAAGGTAAACAAGGGCCTGGCCCGTACGGGGATCGAACCCGCGACCTTGGCGTTATTAGCACCACGCTCTAACCAACTGAGCTAACCGGCCACCTTTGGCCATGGTACTCACTCCTGTCACAGGATCGCGCGGGTCACCTCAAATGGTCCAGAAAATGTTCTCGTTTTAGGGTTGACTCGGAGGCCGTGCTTGGAAAAAAAAGGAAACGCCATCTCCCCGTCGGGGAATTGAACCCCGGTCTCCCGCGTGACAGGCGGGGATACTGACCACTATACTAACGAGGACTGCTTGCAAACCGTGGCGCTCAACCTAGGTGTCGTGGGGATCATGACTGCAATAGGAAGGCTTGATGGAGTTGCTGGGGATATTCCTTCTGGGCTCCTGCTTTGGTGTCTTGCCCCCTAGTCCTCAATCTCTAAGGGGCATTGCCCCTCCTTGGAGCACCTAGATTGACATGAAAAAGACAGGGACTTTGCCAATGTTGTGGTGACGGGGGCTACACGCATTGGAAAGCTCCCAAGCACACAACGCAGCTGAATGCTGCCTGAGATTGCTTCAAAAACCTTCCACTCTTCACAAGGCCTGAGGGCCCGAGGCAGACTCAGGCCAGTTCCTGGGCTTTTCGGTTGGGTGAACGAAGCGTCTTGCACCATGACTGGGAAAGTCCTGTTGAGGCCACTCTTACCTTGAAGGCATAATATAACAATCTACCTTCCTCTGCTCGGTAGCGGATCCTTTGCTCGGGTAAGCTGAGATGTCCTACAGCATTTGACGTGCCATTAAAGCCAACGCAGACGTGGTCAAAAAGGAAAGGTAAACAAGGGCCTGGCCCGTACGGGGATCGAACCCGCGACCTTGGCGTTATTAGCACCACGCTCTAACCAACTGAGCTAACCGGCCACCTTTGGCCATGGTACTCACTCCTGTCACAGGATCGCGCGGGTCACCTCAAATGGTCCAGAAAATGTTCTCGTTTTAGGGTTGACTCGGAGGCCGTGCTTGGAAAAAAAAGGAAACGCCATCTCCCCGTCGGGGAATTGAACCCCGGTCTCCCGCGTGACAGGCGGGGATACTGACCACTATACTAACGAGGACTGCTTGCAAACCGTGGCGCTCAACCTAGGTGTCGTGGGGATCATGACTGCAATAGGAAGGCTTGATGGAGTTGCTGGGGATATTCCTTCTGGGCTCCTGCTTTGGTGTCTTGCCCCCTAGTCCTCAATCTCTAAGGGGCATTGCCCCTCCTTGGAGCACCTAGATTGACATGAAAAAGACAGGGACTTTGCCAATGTTGTGGTGACGGGGGCTACACGCATTGGAAAGCTCCCAAGCACACAACGCAGCTGAATGCTGCCTGAGATTGCTTCAAAAACCTTCCACTCTTCACAAGGCCTGAGGGCCCGAGGCAGACTCAGGCCAGTTCCTGGGCTTTTCGGTTGGGTGAACGAAGCGTCTTGCACCATGACTGGGAAAGTCCTGTTGAGGCCACTCTTACCTTGAAGGCATAATATAACAATCTACCTTCCTCTGCTCGGTAGCGGATCCTTTGCTCGGGTAAGCTGAGATGTCCTACAGCATTTGACGTGCCATTAAAGCCAACGCAGACGTGGTCAAAAAGGAAAGGTAAACAAGGGCCTGGCCCGTACGGGGATCGAACCCGCGACCTTGGCGTTATTAGCACCACGCTCTAACCAACTGAGCTAACCGGCCACCTTTGGCCATGGTACTCACTCCTGTCACAGGATCGCGCGGGTCACCTCAAATGGTCCAGAAAATGTTCTCGTTTTAGGGTTGACTCGGAGGCCTTGCTTGGAAAAAAAAAGAAACGCCATCTCCCCGTCGGGGAATTGAACCCCGGTCTCCCGCGTGACAGGCGGGGATACTGACCACTATACTAACGAGGACTGCTTGCAAACTGTGGCGCTCAACCTAGGTGTCGTGGGGATCATGACTGCAATAGGAAGGCTTGATGGAGTTGCTGGGGATATTCCTTCTGGGCTCCTGCTTTGGTGTCTTGCCCCCTAGTCCTCAATCTCTAAGGGGCATTGCCCCTCCTTGGAGCACCTAGATTGACATGAAAAAGACAGGGACTTTGCCAATGTTGTGGTGACGGGGGCTACACGCATTGGAAAGCTCCCAAGCACACAACGCAGCTGAATGCTGCCTGAGATTGCTTCAAAAACCTTCCACTCTTCACAAGGCCTGAGGGCCCGAGGCAGACTCAGGCCAGTTCCTGGGCTTTTCGGTTGGGTGAACGAAGCGTCTTGCACCATGACTGGGAAAGTCCTGTTGAGGCCACTCTTACCTTGAAGGCATAATATAACAATCTACCTTCCTCTGCTCGGTAGCGGATCCTTTGCTCGGGTAAGCTGAGATGTCCTACAGCATTTGACGTGCCATTAAAGCCAACGCAGACGTGGTCAAAAAGGAAAGGTAAACAAGGGCCTGGCCCGTACGGGGATCGAACCCGCGACCTTGGCGTTATTAGCACCACGCTCTAACCAACTGAGCTAACCGGCCACCTTTGGCCATGGTACTCACTCCTGTCACAGGATCGCGCGGGTCACCTCAAATGGTCCAGAAAATGTTCTCGTTTTAGGGTTGACTCGGAGGCCGTGCTTGGAAAAAAAAGGAAACGCCATCTCCCCGTCGGGGAATTGAACCCCGGTCTCCCGCGTGACAGGCGGGGATACTGACCACTATACTAACGAGGACTGCTTGCAAACCGTGGCGCTCAACCTAGGTGTCGTGGGGATCATGACTGCAATAGGAAGGCTTGATGGAGTTGCTGGGGATATTCCTTCTGGGCTCCTGCTTTGGTGTCTTGCCCCCTAGTCCTCAATCTCTAAGGGGCATTGCCCCTCCTTGGAGCACCTAGATTGACATGAAAAAGACAGGGACTTTGCCAATGTTGTGGTGACGGGGGCTACACGCATTGGAAAGCTCCCAAGCACACAACGCAGCTGAATGCTGCCTGAGATTGCTTCAAAAACCTTCCACTCTTCACAAGGCCTGAGGGCCCGAGGCAGACTCAGGCCAGTTCCTGGGCTTTTCGGTTGGGTGAACGAAGCGTCTTGCACCATGACTGGGAAAGTCCTGTTGAGGCCACTCTTACCTTGAAGGCATAATATAACAATCTACCTTCCTCTGCTCGGTAGCGGATCCTTTGCTCGGGTAAGCTGAGATGTCCTACAGCATTTGACGTGCCATTAAAGCCAACGCAGACGTGGTCAAAAAGGAAAGGTAAACAAGGGCCTGGCCCGTACGGGGATCGAACCCGCGACCTTGGCGTTATTAGCACCACGCTCTAACCAACTGAGCTAACCGGCCACCTTTGGCCATGGTACTCACTCCTGTCACAGGATCGCGCGGGTCACCTCAAATGGTCCAGAAAATGTTCTCGTTTTAGGGTTGACTCGGAGGCCGTGCTTGGAAAAAAAAGGAAACGCCATCTCCCCGTCGGGGAATTGAACCCCGGTCTCCCGCGTGACAGGCGGGGATACTGACCACTATACTAACGAGGACTGCTTGCAAACCGTGGCGCTCAACCTAGGTGTCGTGGAGATCATGACTGCAATAGGAAGGCTTGATGGAGTTGCTGGGGATATTCCTTCTGGGCTCCTGCTTTGGTGTCTTGCCCCCTAGTCCTCAATCTCTAAGGGGCATTGCCCCTCCTTGGAGCACCTAGATTGACATGAAAAAGACAGGGACTTTGCCAATGTTGTGGTGACGGGGGCTACAAGGCCTGAGGGCCCGAGGCAGACTCAGGCCAGTTCCTGGGCTTTTCGGTTGGGTGAACGAAGCGTCTTGCACCATGACTGGGAAAGTCCTGTTGAGGCCACTCTTACCTTGAAGGCATAATATAACAATCTACCTTCCTCTGCTCGGTAGCGGATCCTTTGCTCGGGTAAGCTGAGATGTCCTACAGCATTTGACGTGCCATTAAAGCCAACGCAGACGTGGTCAAAAAGGAAAGGTAAACAAGGGCCTGGCCCGTACGGGGATCGAACCCGCGACCTTGGCGTTATTAGCACCACGCTCTAACCAACTGAGCTAACCGGCCACCTTTGGCCATGGTACTCACTCCTGTCACAGGATCGCGCGGGTCACCTCAAATGGTCCAGAAAATGTTCTCGTTTTCTGGACCATGGTGGTGACGGGGGCTACACGCATTGGAAAGCTCCCAAGCACACAACGCAGCTGAATGCTGCCTGAGATTGCTTCAAAAACCTTCCACTCTTCACAAGGCCTGAGGGCCCGAGGCAGACTCAGGCCAGTTCCTGGGCTTTTCGGTTGGGTGAACGAAGCGTCTTGCACCATGACTGGGAAAGTCCTGTTGAGGCCACTCTTACCTTGAAGGCATAATATAACAATCTACCTTCCTCTGCTCGGTAGCGGATCCTTTGCTCGGGTAAGCTGAGATGTCCTACAGCATTTGACGTGCCATTAAAGCCAACGCAGACGTGGTCAAAAAGGAAAGGTAAACAAGGGCCTGGCCCGTACGGGGATCGAACCCGCGACCTTGGCGTTATTAGCACCACGCTCTAACCAACTGAGCTAACCGGCCACCTTTGGCCATGGTACTCACTCCTGTCACAGGATCGCGCGGGTCACCTCAAATGGTCCAGAAAATGTTCTCGTTTTAGGGTTGACTCGGAGGCCGTGCTTGGAAAAAAAAGGAAACGCCATCTCCCCGTCGGGGAATTGAACCCCGGTCTCCCGCGTGACAGGCGGGGATACTGACCACTATACTAACGAGGACTGCTTGCAAACCGTGGCGCTCAACCTAGGTGTCGTGGGGATCATGACTGCAATAGGAAGGCTTGATGGAGTTGCTGGGGATATTCCTTCTGGGCTCCTGCTTTGGTGTCTTGCCCCCTAGTCCTCAATCTCTAAGGGGCATTGCCCCTCCTTGGAGCACCTAGATTGACATGAAAAAGACAGGGACTTTGCCAATGTTGTGGTGACGGGGGCTACAAGGCCTGAGGGCCCGAGGCAGACTCAGGCCAGTTCCTGGGCTTTTCGGTTGGGTGAACGAAGCGTCTTGCACCATGACTGGGAAAGTCCTGTTGAGGCCACTCTTACCTTGAAGGCATAATATAACAATCTACCTTCCTCTGCTCGGTAGCGGATCCTTTGCTCGGGTAAGCTGAGATGTCCTACAGCATTTGACGTGCCATTAAAGCCAACGCAGACGTGGTCAAAAAGGAAAGGTAAACAAGGGCCTGGCCCGTACGGGGATCGAACCCGCGACCTTGGCGTTATTAGCACCACGCTCTAACCAACTGAGCTAACCGGCCACCTTTGGCCATGGTACTCACTCCTGTCACAGGATCGCGCGGGTCACCTCAAATGGTCCAGAAAATGTTCTCGTTTTAGGGTTGACTCGGAGGCCGTCGGGGAATTGAACCCCGGTCTCCCGCGTGACAGGCGGGGATACTGACCACTATACTAACGAGGACTGCTTGCAAACCGTGGCGCTCAACCTAGGTGTCGTGGGGATCATGACTGCAATAGGAAGGCTTGATGGAGTTGCTGGGGATATTCCTTCTGGGCTCCTGCTTTGGTGTCTTGCCCCCTAGTCCTCAATCTCTAAGGGGCATTGCCCCTCCTTGGAGCACCTAGATTGACATGAAAAAGACAGGGACTTTGCCAATGTTGTGGTGACGGGGGCTACACGCATTGGAAAGCTCCCAAGCACACAACGCAGCTGAATGCTGCCTGAGATTGCTTCAAAAACCTTCCACTCTTCACAAGGCCTGAGGGCCCGAGGCAGACTCAGGCCAGTTCCTGGGCTTTTCGGTTGGGTGAACGAAGCGTCTTGCACCATGACTGGGAAAGTCCTGTTGAGGCCACTCTTACCTTGAAGGCATAATATAACAATCTACCTTCCTCTGCTCGGTAGCGGATCCTTTGCTCGGGTAAGCTGAGATGTCCTACAGCATTTGACGTGCCATTAAAGCCAACGCAGACGTGGTCAAAAAGGAAAGGTAAACAAGGGCCTGGCCCGTACGGGGATCGAACCCGCGACCTTGGCGTTATTAGCACCACGCTCTAACCAACTGAGCTAACCGGCCACCTTTGGCCATGGTACTCACTCCTGTCACAGGATCGCGCGGGTCACCTCAAATGGTCCAGAAAATGTTCTCGTTTTAGGGTTGACTCGGAGGCCGTGCTTGGAAAAAAAAGGAAACGCCATCTCCCCGTCGGGGAATTGAACCCCGGTCTCCCGCGTGACAGGCGGGGATACTGACCACTATACTAACGAGGACTGCTTGCAAACCGTGGCGCTCAACCTAGGTGTCGTGGGGATCATGACTGCAATAGGAAGGCTTGATGGAGTTGCTGGGGATATTCCTTCTGGGCTCCTGCTTTGGTGTCTTGCCCCCTAGTCCTCAATCTCTAAGGGGCATTGCCCCTCCTTGGAGCACCTAGATTGACATGAAAAAGACAGGGACTTTGCCAATGTTGTGGTGACGGGGGCTACACGCATTGGAAAGCTCCCAAGCACACAACGCAGCTGAATGCTGCCTGAGATTGCTTCAAAAACCTTCCACTCTTCACAAGGCCTGAGGGCCCGAGGCAGACTCAGGCCAGTTCCTGGGCTTTTCGGTTGGGTGAACGAAGCGTCTTGCACCAT
This sequence comes from Gastrophryne carolinensis, assembly GCA_027917425.1. Classification (NCBI taxonomy): domain Eukaryota; kingdom Metazoa; phylum Chordata; class Amphibia; order Anura; family Microhylidae; genus Gastrophryne; species Gastrophryne carolinensis. The sequence goes on along the minus strand of JAQIHN010000202.1, from coordinate 104,040 downwards.
GACTGGGAAAGTCCTGTTGAGGCCACTCTTACCTTGAAGGCATAATATAACAATCTACCTTCCTCTGCTCGGTAGCGGATCCTTTGCTCGGGTAAGCTGAGATGTCCTACAGCATTTGACGTGCCATTAAAGCCAACGCAGACGTGGTCAAAAAGGAAAGGTAAACAAGGGCCTGGCCCGTACGGGGATCGAACCCGCGACCTTGGCGTTATTAGCACCACGCTCTAACCAACTGAGCTAACCGGCCACCTTTGGCCATGGTACTCACTCCTGTCACAGGATCGCGCGGGTCACCTCAAATGGTCCAGAAAATGTTCTCGTTTTAGGGTTGACTCGGAGGCCGTGCTTGGAAAAAAAAGGAAACGCCATCTCCCCGTCGGGGAATTGAACCCCGGTCTCCCGCGTGACAGGCGGGGATACTGACCACTATACTAACGAGGACTGCTTGCAAACCGTGGCGCTCAACCTAGGTGTCGTGGGGATCATGACTGCAATAGGAAGGCTTGATGGAGTTGCTGGGGATATTCCTTCTGGGCTCCTGCTTTGGTGTCTTGCCCCCTAGTCCTCAATCTCTAAGGGGCATTGCCCCTCCTTGGAGCACCTAGATTGACATGAAAAAGACAGGGACTTTGCCAATGTTGTGGTGACGGGGGCTACACGCATTGGAAAGCTCCCAAGCACACAACGCAGCTGAATGCTGCCTGAGATTGCTTCAAAAACCTTCCACTCTTCACAAGGCCTGAGGGCCCGAGGCAGACTCAGGCCAGTTCCTGGGCTTTTCGGTTGGGTGAACGAAGCGTCTTGCACCATGACTGGGAAAGTCCTGTTGAGGCCACTCTTACCTTGAAGGCATAATATAACAATCTACCTTCCTCTGCTCGGTAGCGGATCCTTTGCTCGGGTAAGCTGAGATGTCCTACAGCATTTGACGTGCCATTAAAGCCAACGCAGACGTGGTCAAAAAGGAAAGGTAAACAAGGGCCTGGCCCGTACGGGGATCGAACCCGCGACCTTGGCGTTATTAGCACCACGCTCTAACCAACTGAGCTAACCGGCCACCTTTGGCCATGGTACTCACTCCTGTCACAGGATCGCGCGGGTCACCTCAAATGGTCCAGAAAATGTTCTCGTTTTAGGGTTGACTCGGAGGCCGTGCTTGGAAAAAAAAGGAAACGCCATCTCCCCGTCGGGGAATTGAACCCCGGTCTCCCGCGTGACAGGCGGGGATACTGACCACTATACTAACGAGGACTGCTTGCAAACCGTGGCGCTCAACCTAGGTGTCGTGGGGATCATGACTGCAATAGGAAGGCTTGATGGAGTTGCTGGGGATATTCCTTCTGGGCTCCTGCTTTGGTGTCTTGCCCCCTAGTCCTCAATCTCTAAGGGGCATTGCCCCTCCTTGGAGCACCTAGATTGACATGAAAAAGACAGGGACTTTGCCAATGTTGTGGTGACGGGGGCTACACGCATTGGAAAGCTCCCAAGCACACAACGCAGCTGAATGCTGCCTGAGATTGCTTCAAAAACCTTCCACTCTTCACAAGGCCTGAGGGCCCGAGGCAGACTCAGGCCAGTTCCTGGGCTTTTCGGTTGGGTGAACGAAGCGTCTTGCACCATGACTGGGAAAGTCCTGTTGAGGCCACTCTTACCTTGAAGGCATAATATAACAATCTACCTTCCTCTGCTCGGTAGCGGATCCTTTGCTCGGGTAAGCTGAGATGTCCTACAGCATTTGACGTGCCATTAAAGCCAACGCAGACGTGGTCAAAAAGGAAAGGTAAACAAGGGCCTGGCCCGTACGGGGATCGAACCCGCGACCTTGGCGTTATTAGCACCACGCTCTAACCAACTGAGCTAACCGGCCACCTTTGGCCATGGTACTCACTCCTGTCACAGGATCGCGCGGGTCACCTCAAATGGTCCAGAAAATGTTCTCGTTTTAGGGTTGACTCGGAGGCCTTGCTTGGAAAAAAAAAGAAACGCCATCTCCCCGTCGGGGAATTGAACCCCGGTCTCCCGCGTGACAGGCGGGGATACTGACCACTATACTAACGAGGACTGCTTGCAAACTGTGGCGCTCAACCTAGGTGTCGTGGGGATCATGACTGCAATAGGAAGGCTTGATGGAGTTGCTGGGGATATTCCTTCTGGGCTCCTGCTTTGGTGTCTTGCCCCCTAGTCCTCAATCTCTAAGGGGCATTGCCCCTCCTTGGAGCACCTAGATTGACATGAAAAAGACAGGGACTTTGCCAATGTTGTGGTGACGGGGGCTACACGCATTGGAAAGCTCCCAAGCACACAACGCAGCTGAATGCTGCCTGAGATTGCTTCAAAAACCTTCCACTCTTCACAAGGCCTGAGGGCCCGAGGCAGACTCAGGCCAGTTCCTGGGCTTTTCGGTTGGGTGAACGAAGCGTCTTGCACCATGACTGGGAAAGTCCTGTTGAGGCCACTCTTACCTTGAAGGCATAATATAACAATCTACCTTCCTCTGCTCGGTAGCGGATCCTTTGCTCGGGTAAGCTGAGATGTCCTACAGCATTTGACGTGCCATTAAAGCCAACGCAGACGTGGTCAAAAAGGAAAGGTAAACAAGGGCCTGGCCCGTACGGGGATCGAACCCGCGACCTTGGCGTTATTAGCACCACGCTCTAACCAACTGAGCTAACCGGCCACCTTTGGCCATGGTACTCACTCCTGTCACAGGATCGCGCGGGTCACCTCAAATGGTCCAGAAAATGTTCTCGTTTTAGGGTTGACTCGGAGGCCGTGCTTGGAAAAAAAAGGAAACGCCATCTCCCCGTCGGGGAATTGAACCCCGGTCTCCCGCGTGACAGGCGGGGATACTGACCACTATACTAACGAGGACTGCTTGCAAACCGTGGCGCTCAACCTAGGTGTCGTGGGGATCATGACTGCAATAGGAAGGCTTGATGGAGTTGCTGGGGATATTCCTTCTGGGCTCCTGCTTTGGTGTCTTGCCCCCTAGTCCTCAATCTCTAAGGGGCATTGCCCCTCCTTGGAGCACCTAGATTGACATGAAAAAGACAGGGACTTTGCCAATGTTGTGGTGACGGGGGCTACACGCATTGGAAAGCTCCCAAGCACACAACGCAGCTGAATGCTGCCTGAGATTGCTTCAAAAACCTTCCACTCTTCACAAGGCCTGAGGGCCCGAGGCAGACTCAGGCCAGTTCCTGGGCTTTTCGGTTGGGTGAACGAAGCGTCTTGCACCATGACTGGGAAAGTCCTGTTGAGGCCACTCTTACCTTGAAGGCATAATATAACAATCTACCTTCCTCTGCTCGGTAGCGGATCCTTTGCTCGGGTAAGCTGAGATGTCCTACAGCATTTGACGTGCCATTAAAGCCAACGCAGACGTGGTCAAAAAGGAAAGGTAAACAAGGGCCTGGCCCGTACGGGGATCGAACCCGCGACCTTGGCGTTATTAGCACCACGCTCTAACCAACTGAGCTAACCGGCCACCTTTGGCCATGGTACTCACTCCTGTCACAGGATCGCGCGGGTCACCTCAAATGGTCCAGAAAATGTTCTCGTTTTAGGGTTGACTCGGAGGCCGTGCTTGGAAAAAAAAGGAAACGCCATCTCCCCGTCGGGGAATTGAACCCCGGTCTCCCGCGTGACAGGCGGGGATACTGACCACTATACTAACGAGGACTGCTTGCAAACCGTGGCGCTCAACCTAGGTGTCGTGGGGATCATGACTGCAATAGGAAGGCTTGATGGAGTTGCTGGGGATATTCCTTCTGGGCTCCTGCTTTGGTGTCTTGCCCCCTAGTCCTCAATCTCTAAGGGGCATTGCCCCTCCTTGGAGCACCTAGATTGACATGAAAAAGACAGGGACTTTGCCAATGTTGTGGTGACGGGGGCTACAAGGCCTGAGGGCCCGAGGCAGACTCAGGCCAGTTCCTGGGCTTTTCGGTTGGGTGAACGAAGCGTCTTGCACCATGACTGGGAAAGTCCTGTTGAGGCCACTCTTACCTTGAAGGCATAATATAACAATCTACCTTCCTCTGCTCGGTAGCGGATCCTTTGCTCGGGTAAGCTGAGATGTCCTACAGCATTTGACGTGCCATTAAAGCCAACGCAGACGTGGTCAAAAAGGAAAGGTAAACAAGGGCCTGGCCCGTACGGGGATCGAACCCGCGACCTTGGCGTTATTAGCACCACGCTCTAACCAACTGAGCTAACCGGCCACCTTTGGCCATGGTACTCACTCCTGTCACAGGATCGCGCGGGTCACCTCAAATGGTCCAGAAAATGTTCTCGTTTTAGGGTTGACTCGGAGGCCGTCGGGGAATTGAACCCCGGTCTCCCGCGTGACAGGCGGGGATACTGACCACTATACTAACGAGGACTGCTTGCAAACCGTGGCGCTCAACCTAGGTGTCGTGGGGATCATGACTGCAATAGGAAGGCTTGATGGAGTTGCTGGGGATATTCCTTCTGGGCTCCTGCTTTGGTGTCTTGCCCCCTAGTCCTCAATCTCTAAGGGGCATTGCCCCTCCTTGGAGCACCTAGATTGACATGAAAAAGACAGGGACTTTGCCAATGTTGTGGTGACGGGGGCTACAAGGCCTGAGGGCCCGAGGCAGACTCAGGCCAGTTCCTGGGCTTTTCGGTTGGGTGAACGAAGCGTCTTGCACCATGACTGGGAAAGTCCTGTTGAGGCCACTCTTACCTTGAAGGCATAATATAACAATCTACCTTCCTCTGCTCGGTAGCGGATCCTTTGCTCGGGTAAGCTGAGATGTCCTACAGCATTTGACGTGCCATTAAAGCCAACGCAGACGTGGTCAAAAAGGAAAGGTAAACAAGGGCCTGGCCCGTACGGGGATCGAACCCGCGACCTTGGCGTTATTAGCACCACGCTCTAACCAACTGAGCTAACCGGCCACCTTTGGCCATGGTACTCACTCCTGTCACAGGATCGCGCGGGTCACCTCAAATGGTCCAGAAAATGTTCTCGTTTTAGGGTTGACTCGGAGGCCGTGCTTGGAAAAAAAAGGAAACGCCATCTCCCCGTCGGGGAATTGAACCCCGGTCTCCCGCGTGACAGGCGGGGATACTGACCACTATACTAACGAGGACTGCTTGCAAACCGTGGCGCTCAACCTAGGTGTCGTGGGGATCATGACTGCAATAGGAAGGCTTGATGGAGTTGCTGGGGATATTCCTTCTGGGCTCCTGCTTTGGTGTCTTGCCCCCTAGTCCTCAATCTCTAAGGGGCATTGCCCCTCCTTGGAGCACCTAGATTGACATGAAAAAGACAGGGACTTTGCCAATGTTGTGGTGACGGGGGCTACACGCATTGGAAAGCTCCCAAGCACACAACGCAGCTGAATGCTGCCTGAGATTGCTTCAAAAACCTTCCACTCTTCACAAGGCCTGAGGGCCCGAGGCAGACTCAGGCCAGTTCCTGGGCTTTTCGGTTGGGTGAACGAAGCGTCTTGCACCATGACTGGGAAAGTCCTGTTGAGGCCACTCTTACCTTGAAGGCATAATATAACAATCTACCTTCCTCTGCTCGGTAGCGGATCCTTTGCTCGGGTAAGCTGAGATGTCCTACAGCATTTGACGTGCCATTAAAGCCAACGCAGACGTGGTCAAAAAGGAAAGGTAAACAAGGGCCTGGCCCGTACGGGGATCGAACCCGCGACCTTGGCGTTATTAGCACCACGCTCTAACCAACTGAGCTAACCGGCCACCTTTGGCCATGGTACTCACTCCTGTCACAGGATCGCGCGGGTCACCTCAAATGGTCCAGAAAATGTTCTCGTTTTAGGGTTGACTCGGAGGCCTTGCTTGGAAAAAAAAAGAAACGCCATCTCCCCGTCGGGGAATTGAACCCCGGTCTCCCGCGTGACAGGCGGGGATACTGACCACTATACTAACGAGGACTGCTTGCAAACTGTGGCGCTCAACCTAGGTGTCGTGGGGATCATGACTGCAATAGGAAGGCTTGATGGAGTTGCTGGGGATATTCCTTCTGGGCTCCTGCTTTGGTGTCTTGCCCCCTAGTCCTCAATCTCTAAGGGGCATTGCCCCTCCTTGGAGCACCTAGATTGACATGAAAAAGACAGGGACTTTGCCAATGTTGTGGTGACGGGGGCTACACGCATTGGAAAGCTCCCAAGCACACAACGCAGCTGAATGCTGCCTGAGATTGCTTCAAAAACCTTCCACTCTTCACAAGGCCTGAGGGCCCGAGGCAGACTCAGGCCAGTTCCTGGGCTTTTCGGTTGGGTGAACGAAGCGTCTTGCACCATGACTGGGAAAGTCCTGTTGAGGCCACTCTTACCTTGAAGGCATAATATAACAATCTACCTTCCTCTGCTCGGTAGCGGATCCTTTGCTCGGGTAAGCTGAGATGTCCTACAGCATTTGACGTGCCATTAAAGCCAACGCAGACGTGGTCAAAAAGGAAAGGTAAACAAGGGCCTGGCCCGTACGGGGATCGAACCCGCGACCTTGGCGTTATTAGCACCACGCTCTAACCAGCTGAGCTAACCGGCCACCTTTGGCCATGGTACTCACTCCTGTCACAGGATCGCGCGGGTCACCTCAAATGGTCCAGAAAATGTTCTCGTTTTAGGGTTGACTCGGAGGCCGTGCTTGGAAAAAAAAGGAAACGCCATCTCCCCGTCGGGGAATTGAACCCCGGTCTCCCGCGTGACAGGCGGGGATACTGACCACTATACTAACGAGGACTGCTTGCAAACCGTGGCGCTCAACCTAGGTGTCGTGGGGATCATGACTGCAATAGGAAGGCTTGATGGAGTTGCTGGGGATATTCCTTCTGGGCTCCTGCTTTGGTGTCTTGCCCCCTAGTCCTCAATCTCTAAGGGGCATTGCCCCTCCTTGGAGCACCTAGATTGACATGAAAAAGACAGGGACTTTGCCAATGTTGTGGTGACGGGGGCTACACGCATTGGAAAGCTCCCAAGCACACAACGCAGCTGAATGCTGCCTGAGATTGCTTCAAAAACCTTCCACTCTTCACAAGGCCTGAGGGCCCGAGGCAGACTCAGGCCAGTTCCTGGGCTTTTCGGTTGGGTGAACGAAGCGTCTTGCACCATGACTGGGAAAGTCCTGTTGAGGCCACTCTTACCTTGAAGGCATAATATAACAATCTACCTTCCTCTGCTCGGTAGCGGATCCTTTGCTCGGGTAAGCTGAGATGTCCTACAGCATTTGACGTGCCATTAAAGCCAACGCAGACGTGGTCAAAAAGGAAAGGTAAACAAGGGCCTGGCCCGTACGGGGATCGAACCCGCGACCTTGGCGTTATTAGCACCACGCTCTAACCAACTGAGCTAACCGGCCACCTTTGGCCATGGTACTCACTCCTGTCACAGGATCGCGCGGGTCACCTCAAATGGTCCAGAAAATGTTCTCGTTTTAGGGTTGACTCGGAGGCCTTGCTTGGAAAAAAAAAGAAACGCCATCTCCCCGTCGGGGAATTGAACCCCGGTCTCCCGCGTGACAGGCGGGGATACTGACCACTATACTAACGAGGACTGCTTGCAAACTGTGGCGCTCAACCTAGGTGTCGTGGGGATCATGACTGCAATAGGAAGGCTTGATGGAGTTGCTGGGGATATTCCTTCTGGGCTCCTGCTTTGGTGTCTTGCCCCCTAGTCCTCAATCTCTAAGGGGCATTGCCCCTCCTTGGAGCACCTAGATTGACATGAAAAAGACAGGGACTTTGCCAATGTTGTGGTGACGGGGGCTACACGCATTGGAAAGCTCCCAAGCACACAACGCAGCTGAATGCTGCCTGAGATTGCTTCAAAAACCTTCCACTCTTCACAAGGCCTGAGGGCCCGAGGCAGACTCAGGCCAGTTCCTGGGCTTTTCGGTTGGGTGAACGAAGCGTCTTGCACCATGACTGGGAAAGTCCTGTTGAGGCCACTCTTACCTTGAAGGCATAATATAACAATCTACCTTCCTCTGCTCGGTAGCGGATCCTTTGCTCGGGTAAGCTGAGATGTCCTACAGCATTTGACGTGCCATTAAAGCCAACGCAGACGTGGTCAAAAAGGAAAGGTAAACAAGGGCCTGGCCCGTACGGGGATCGAACCCGCGACCTTGGCGTTATTAGCACCACGCTCTAACCAACTGAGCTAACCGGCCACCTTTGGCCATGGTACTCACTCCTGTCACAGGATCGCGCGGGTCACCTCAAATGGTCCAGAAAATGTTCTCGTTTTAGGGTTGACTCGGAGGCCGTGCTTGGAAAAAAAAGGAAACGCCATCTCCCCGTCGGGGAATTGAACCCCGGTCTCCCGCGTGACAGGCGGGGATACTGACCACTATACTAACGAGGACTGCTTGCAAACCGTGGCGCTCAACCTAGGTGTCGTGGGGATCATGACTGCAATAGGAAGGCTTGATGGAGTTGCTGGGGATATTCCTTCTGGGCTCCTGCTTTGGTGTCTTGCCCCCTAGTCCTCAATCTCTAAGGGGCATTGCCCCTCCTTGGAGCACCTAGATTGACATGAAAAAGACAGGGACTTTGCCAATGTTGTGGTGACGGGGGCTACACGCATTGGAAAGCTCCCAAGCACACAACGCAGCTGAATGCTGCCTGAGATTGCTTCAAAAACCTTCCACTCTTCACAAGGCCTGAGGGCCCGAGGCAGACTCAGGCCAGTTCCTGGGCTTTTCGGTTGGGTGAACGAAGCGTCTTGCACCATGACTGGGAAAGTCCTGTTGAGGCCACTCTTACCTTGAAGGCATAATATAACAATCTACCTTCCTCTGCTCGGTAGCGGATCCTTTGCTCGGGTAAGCTGAGATGTCCTACAGCATTTGACGTGCCATTAAAGCCAACGCAGACGTGGTCAAAAAGGAAAGGTAAACAAGGGCCTGGCCCGTACGGGGATCGAACCCGCGACCTTGGCGTTATTAGCACCACGCTCTAACCAACTGAGCTAACCGGCCACCTTTGGCCATGGTACTCACTCCTGTCACAGGATCGCGCGGGTCACCTCAAATGGTCCAGAAAATGTTCTCGTTTTAGGGTTGACTCGGAGGCCGTGCTTGGAAAAAAAAGGAAACGCCATCTCCCCGTCGGGGAATTGAACCCCGGTCTCCCGCGTGACAGGCGGGGATACTGACCACTATACTAACGAGGACTGCTTGCAAACCGTGGCGCTCAACCTAGGTGTCGTGGGGATCATGACTGCAATAGGAAGGCTTGATGGAGTTGCTGGGGATATTCCTTCTGGGCTCCTGCTTTGGTGTCTTGCCCCCTAGTCCTCAATCTCTAAGGGGCATTGCCCCTCCTTGGAGCACCTAGATTGACATGAAAAAGACAGGGACTTTGCCAATGTTGTGGTGACGGGGGCTACACGCATTGGAAAGCTCCCAAGCACACAACGCAGCTGAATGCTGCCTGAGATTGCTTCAAAAACCTTCCACTCTTCACAAGGCCTGAGGGCCCGAGGCAGACTCAGGCCAGTTCCTGGGCTTTTCGGTTGGGTGAACGAAGCGTCTTGCACCATGACTGGGAAAGTCCTGTTGAGGCCACTCTTACCTTGAAGGCATAATATAACAATCTACCTTCCTCTGCTCGGTAGCGGATCCTTTGCTCGGGTAAGCTGAGATGTCCTACAGCATTTGACGTGCCATTAAAGCCAACGCAGACGTGGTCAAAAAGGAAAGGTAAACAAGGGCCTGGCCCGTACGGGGATCGAACCCGCGACCTTGGCGTTATTAGCACCACGCTCTAACCAACTGAGCTAACCGGCCACCTTTGGCCATGGTACTCACTCCTGTCACAGGATCGCGCGGGTCACCTCAAATGGTCCAGAAAATGTTCTCGTTTTAGGGTTGACTCGGAGGCCGTGCTTGGAAAAAAAAGGAAACGCCATCTCCCCGTCGGGGAATTGAACCCCGGTCTCCCGCGTGACAGGCGGGGATACTGACCACTATACTAACGAGGACTGCTTGCAAACCGTGGCGCTCAACCTAGGTGTCGTGGGGATCATGACTGCAATAGGAAGGCTTGATGGAGTTGCTGGGGATATTCCTTCTGGGCTCCTGCTTTGGTGTCTTGCCCCCTAGTCCTCAATCTCTAAGGGGCATTGCCCCTCCTTGGAGCACCTAGATTGACATGAAAAAGACAGGGACTTTGCCAATGTTGTGGTGACGGGGGCTACACGCATTGGAAAGCTCCCAAGCACACAACGCAGCTGAATGCTGCCTGAGATTGCTTCAAAAACCTTCCACTCTTCACAAGGCCTGAGGGCCCGAGGCAGACTCAGGCCAGTTCCTGGGCTTTTCGGTTGGGTGAACGAAGCGTCTTGCACCATGACTGGGAAAGTCCTGTTGAGGCCACTCTTACCTTGAAGGCATAATATAACAATCTACCTTCCTCTGCTCGGTAGCGGATCCTTTGCTCGGGTAAGCTGAGATGTCCTACAGCATTTGACGTGCCATTAAAGCCAACGCAGACGTGGTCAAAAAGGAAAGGTAAACAAGGGCCTGGCCCGTACGGGGATCGAACCCGCGACCTTGGCGTTATTAGCACCACGCTCTAACCAACTGAGCTAACCGGCCACCTTTGGCCATGGTACTCACTCCTGTCACAGGATCGCGCGGGTCACCTCAAATGGTCCAGAAAATGTTCTCGTTTTAGGGTTGACTCGGAGGCCGTGCTTGGAAAAAAAAGGAAACGCCATCTCCCCGTCGGGGAATTGAACCCCGGTCTCCCGCGTGACAGGCGGGGATACTGACCACTATACTAACGAGGACTGCTTGCAAACCGTGGCGCTCAACCTAGGTGTCGTGGGGATCATGACTGCAATAGGAAGGCTTGATGGAGTTGCTGGGGATATTCCTTCTGGGCTCCTGCTTTGGTGTCTTGCCCCCTAGTCCTCAATCTCTAAGGGGCATTGCCCCTCCTTGGAGCACCTAGATTGACATGAAAAAGACAGGGACTTTGCCAATGTTGTGGTGACGGGGGCTACACGCATTGGAAAGCTCCCAAGCACACAACGCAGCTGAATGCTGCCTGAGATTGCTTCAAAAACCTTCCACTCTTCACAAGGCCTGAGGGCCCGAGGCAGACTCAGGCCAGTTCCTGGGCTTTTCGGTTGGGTGAACGAAGCGTCTTGCACCATGACTGGGAAAGTCATGTTGAGGCCACTCTTACCTTGAAGGCATAATATAACAATCTACCTTCCTCTGCTCGGTAGCGGATCCTTTGCTCGGGTAAGCTGAGATGTCCTACAGCATTTGACGTGCCATTAAAGCCAACGCAGACGTGGTCAAAAAGGAAAGGTAAACAAGGGCCTGGCCCGTACGGGGATCGAACCTGCGACCTTGGCGTTATTAGCACCACGCTCTAACCAACTGAGCTAACCGGCCACCTTTGGCCATGGTACTCACTCCTGTCACAGGATCGCGCGGGTCACCTCAAATGGTCCAGAAAATGTTCTCGTTTTAGGGTTGACTCGGAGGCCTTGCTTGGAAAAAAAAAGGAAACGCCATCTCCCCGTCGGGGAATTGAACCCCGGTCTCCCGCGTGACAGGCGGGGATACTGACCACTATACTAACGAGGACTGCTTGCAAACTGTGGCGCTCAACCTAGGTGTCGTGGGGATCATGACTGCAATAGGAAGGCTTGATGGAGTTGCTGGGGATATTCCTTCTGGGCTCCTGCTTTGGTGTCTTGCCCCCTAGTCCTCAATCTCTAAGGGGCATTGCCCCTCCTTGGAGCACCTAGATTGACATGAAAAAGACAGGGACTTTGCCAATGTTGTGGTGACGGGGGCTACACGCATTGGAAAGCTCCCAAGCACACAACGCAGCTGAATGCTGCCTGAGATTGCTTCAAAAACCTTCCACTCTTCACAAGGCCTGAGGGCCCGAGGCAGACTCAGGCCAGTTCCTGGGCTTTTCGGTTGGGTGAACGAAGCGTCTTGCACCATGACTGGGAAAGTCCTGTTGAGGCCACTCTTACCTTGAAGGCATAATATAACAATCTACCTTCCTCTGCTCGGTAGCGGATCCTTTGCTCGGGTAAGCTGAGATGTCCTACAGCATTTGACGTGCCATTAAAGCCAACGCAGACGTGGTCAAAAAGGAAAGGTAAACAAGGGCCTGGCCCGTACGGGGATCGAACCCGCGACCTTGGCGTTATTAGCACCATGCTCTAACCAACTGAGCTAACCGGCCACCTTTGGCCATGGTACTCACTCCTGTCACAGGATCGCGCGGGTCACCTCAAATGGTCCAGAAAATGTTCTCGTTTTAGGGTTGACTCGGAGGCCGTGCTTGGAAAAAAAAGGAAACGCCATCTCCCCGTCGGGGAATTGAACCCCGGTCTCCCGCGTGACAGGCGGGGATACTGACCACTATACTAACGAGGACTGCTTGCAAACCGTGGCGCTCAACCTAGGTGTCGTGGGGATCATGACTGCAATAGGAAGGCTTGATGGAGTTGCTGGGGATATTCCTTCTGGGCTCCTGCTTTGGTGTCTTGCCCCCTAGTCCTCAATCTCTAAGGGGCATTGCCCCTCCTTGGAGCACCTAGATTGACATGAAAAAGACAGGGACTTTGCCAATGTTGTGGTGACGGGGGCTACACGCATTGGAAAGCTCCCAAGCACACAACGCAGCTGAATGCTGCCTGAGATTGCTTCAAAAACCTTCCACTCTTCACAAGGCCTGAGGGCCCGAGGCAGACTCAGGCCAGTTCCTGGGCTTTTCGGTTGGGTGAACGAAGCGTCTTGCACCATGACTGGGAAAGTCCTGTTGAGGCCACTCTTACCTTGAAGGCATAATATAACAATCTACCTTCCTCTGCTCGGTAGCGGATCCTTTGCTCGGGTAAGCTGAGATGTCCTACAGCATTTGACGTGCCATTAAAGCCAACGCAGACGTGGTCAAAAAGGAAAGGTAAACAAGGGCCTGGCCCGTACGGGGATCGAACCCGCGACCTTGGCGTTATTAGCACCACGCTCTAACCAACTGAGCTAACCGGCCACCTTTGGCCATGGTACTCACTCCTGTCACAGGATCGCGCGGGTCACCTCAAATGGTCCAGAAAATGTTCTCGTTTTAGGGTTGACTCGGAGGCCGTGCTTGGAAAAAAAAGGAAACGCCATCTCCCCGTCGGGGAATTGAACCCCGGTCTCCCGCGTGACAGGCGGGGATACTGACCACTATACTAACGAGGACTGCTTGCAAACCGTGGCGCTCAACCTAGGTGTCGTGGGGATCATGACTGCAATAGGAAGGCTTGATGGAGTTGCTGGGGATATTCCTTCTGGGCTCCTGCTTTGGTGTCTTGCCCCCTAGTCCTCAATCTCTAAGGGGCATTGCCCCTCCTTGGAGCACCTAGATTGACATGAAAAAGACAGGGACTTTGCCAATGTTGTGGTGACGGGGGCTACACGCATTGGAAAGCTCCCAAGCACACAACGCAGCTGAATGCTGCCTGAGATTGCTTCAAAAACCTTCCACTCTTCACAAGGCCTGAGGGCCCGAGGCAGACTCAGGCCAGTTCCTGGGCTTTTCGGTTGGGTGAACGAAGCGTCTTGCACCATGACTGGGAAAGTCCTGTTGAGGCCACTCTTACCTTGAAGGCATAATATAACAATCTACCTTCCTCTGCTCGGTAGCGGATCCTTTGCTCGGGTAAGCTGAGATGTCCTACAGCATTTGACGTGCCATTAAAGCCAACGCAGACGTGGTCAAAAAGGAAAGGTAAACAAGGGCCTGGCCCGTACGGGGATCGAACCCGCGACCTTGGCGTTATTAGCACCACGCTCTAACCAACTGAGCTAACCGGCCACCTTTGGCCATGGTACTCACTCCTGTCACAGGATCGCGCGGGTCACCTCAAATGGTCCAGAAAATGTTCTCGTTTTAGGGTTGACTCGGAGGCCTTGCTTGGAAAAAAAAAGAAACGCCATCTCCCCGTCGGGGAATTGAACCCCGGTCTCCCGCGTGACAGGCGGGGATACTGACCACTATACTAACGAGGACTGCTTGCAAACTGTGGCGCTCAACCTAGGTGTCGTGGGGATCATGACTGCAATAGGAAGGCTTGATGGAGTTGCTGGGGATATTCCTTCTGGGCTCCTGCTTTGGTGTCTTGCCCCCTAGTCCTCAATCTCTAAGGGGCATTGCCCCTCCTTGGAGCACCTAGATTGACATGAAAAAGACAGGGACTTTGCCAATGTTGTGGTGACGGGGGCTACACGCATTGGAAAGCTCCCAAGCACACAACGCAGCTGAATGCTGCCTGAGATTGCTTCAAAAACCTTCCACTCTTCACAAGGCCTGAGGGCCCGAGGCAGACTCAGGCCAGTTCCTGGGCTTTTCGGTTGGGTGAACGAAGCGTCTTGCACCATGACTGGGAAAGTCCTGTTGAGGCCACTCTTACCTTGAAGGCATAATATAACAATCTACCTTCCTCTGCTCGGTAGCGGATCCTTTGCTCGGGTAAGCTGAGATGTCCTACAGCATTTGACGTGCCATTAAAGCCAACGCAGACGTGGTCAAAAAGGAAAGGTAAACAAGGGCCTGGCCCGTACGGGGATCGAACCCGCGACCTTGGCGTTATTAGCACCACACTCTAACCAACTGAGCTAACCGGCCACCTTTGGCCATGGTACTCACTCCTGTCACAGGATCGCGCGGGTCACCTCAAATGGTCCAGAAAATGTTCTCGTTTTAGGGTTGACTCGGAGGCCGTGCTTGGAAAAAAAAGGAAACGCCATCTCCCCGTCGGGGAATTGAACCCCGGTCTCCCGCGTGACAGGCGGGGATACTGACCACTATACTAACGAGGACTGCTTGCAAACCGTGGCGCTCAACCTAGGTGTCGTGGGGATCATGACTGCAATAGGAAGGCTTGATGGAGTTGCTGGGGATATTCCTTCTGGGCTCCTGCTTTGGTGTCTTGCCCCCTAGTCCTCAATCTCTAAGGGGCATTGCCCCTCCTTGGAGCACCTAGATTGACATGAAAAAGACAGGGACTTTGCCAATGTTGTGGTGACGGGGGCTACACGCATTGGAAAGCTCCCAAGCACACAACGCAGCTGAATGCTGCCTGAGATTGCTTCAAAAACCTTCCACTCTTCACAAGGCCTGAGGGCCCGAGGCAGACTCAGGCCAGTTCCTGGGCTTTTCGGTTGGGTGAACGAAGCGTCTTGCACCATGACTGGGAAAGTCCTGTTGAGGCCACTCTTACCTTGAAGGCATAATATAACAATCTACCTTCCTCTGCTCGGTAGCGGATCCTTTGCTCGGGTAAGCTGAGATGTCCTACAGCATTTGACGTGCCATTAAAGCCAACGCAGACGTGGTCAAAAAGGAAAGGTAAACAAGGGCCTGGCCCGTACGGGGATCGAACCCGCGACCTTGGCGTTATTAGCACCACGCTCTAACCAACTGAGCTAACCGGCCACCTTTGGCCATGGTACTCACTCCTGTCACAGGATCGCGCGGGTCACCTCAAATGGTCCAGAAAATGTTCTCGTTTTAGGGTTGACTCGGAGGCCGTGCTTGGAAAAAAAAGGAAACGCCATCTCCCCGTCGGGGAATTGAACCCCGGTCTCCCGCGTGACAGGCGGGGATACTGACCACTATACTAACGAGGACTGCTTGCAAACCGTGGCGCTCAACCTAGGTGTCGTGGGGATCATGACTGCAATAGGAAGGCTTGATGGAGTTGCTGGGGATATTCCTTCTGGGCTCCTGCTTTGGTGTCTTGCCCCCTAGTCCTCAATCTCTAAGGGGCATTGCCCCTCCTTGGAGCACCTAGATTGACATGAAAAAGACAGGGACTTTGCCAATGTTGTGGTGACGGGGGCTACACGCATTGGAAAGCTCCCAAGCACACAACGCAGCTGAATGCTGCCTGAGATTGCTTCAAAAACCTTCCACTCTTCACAAGGCCTGAGGGCCCGAGGCAGACTCAGGCCAGTTCCTGGGCTTTTCGGTTGGGTGAACGAAGCGTCTTGCACCATGACTGGGAAAGTCCTGTTGAGGCCACTCTTACCTTGAAGGCATAATATAACAATCTACCTTCCTCTGCTCGGTAGCGGATCCTTTGCTCGGGTAAGCTGAGATGTCCTACAGCATTTGACGTGCCATTAAAGCCAACGCAGACGTGGTCAAAAAGGAAAGGTAAACAAGGGCCTGGCCCGTACGGGGATCGAACCCGCGACCTTGGCGTTATTAGCACCACGCTCTAACCAACTGAGCTAACCGGCCACCTTTGGCCATGGTACTCACTCCTGTCACAGGATCGCGCGGGTCACCTCAAATGGTCCAGAAAATGTTCTCGTTTTAGGGTTGACTCGGAGGCCGTGCTTGGAAAAAAAAGGAAACGCCATCTCCCCGTCGGGGAATTGAACCCCGGTCTCCCGCGTGACAGGCGGGGATACTGACCACTATACTAACGAGGACGGCTTGCAAACCGTGGCGCTCAACCTAGGTGTCGTGGGGATCATGACTGCAATAGGAAGGCTTGATGGAGTTGCTGGGGATATTCCTTCTGGGCTCCTGCTTTGGTGTCTTGCCCCCTAGTCCTCAATCTCTAAGGGGCATTGCCCCTCCTTGGAGCACCTAGATTGACATGAAAAAGACAGGGACTTTGCCAATGTTGTGGTGACGGGGGCTACACGCATTGGAAAGCTCCCAAGCACACAACGCAGCTGAATGCTGCCTGAGATTGCTTCAAAAACCTTCCACTCTTCACAAGGCCTGAGGGCCCGAGGCAGACTCAGGCCAGTTCCTGGGCTTTTCGGTTGGGTGAACGAAGCGTCTTGCACCATGACTGGGAAAGTCCTGTTGAGGCCACTCTTACCTTGAAGGCATAATATAACAATCTACCTTCCTCTGCTCGGTAGCGGATCCTTTGCTCGGGTAAGCTGAGATGTCCTACAGCATTTGACGTGCCATTAAAGCCAACGCAGACGTGGTCAAAAAGGAAAGGTAAACAAGGGCCTGGCCCGTACGGGGATCGAACCCGCGACCTTGGCGTTATTAGCACCACGCTCTAACCAACTGAGCTAACCGGCCACCTTTGGCCATGGTACTCACTCCTGTCACAGGATCGCGCGGGTCACCTCAAATGGTCCAGAAAATGTTCTCGTTTTAGGGTTGACTCGGAGGCCTTGCTTGGAAAAAAAAAGAAACGCCATCTCCCCGTCGGGGAATTGAACCCCGGTCTCCCGCGTGACAGGCGGGGATACTGACCACTATACTAACGAGGACTGCTTGCAAACTGTGGCGCTCAACCTAGGTGTCGTGGGGATCATGACTGCAATAGGAAGGCTTGATGGAGTTGCTGGGGATATTCCTTCTGGGCTCCTGCTTTGGTGTCTTGCCCCCTAGTCCTCAATCTCTAAGGGGCATTGCCCCTCCTTGGAGCACCTAGATTGACATGAAAAAGACAGGGACTTTGCCAATGTTGTGGTGACGGGGGCTACACGCATTGGAAAGCTCCCAAGCACACAACGCAGCTGAATGCTGCCTGAGATTGCTTCAAAAACCTTCCACTCTTCACAAGGCCTGAGGGCCCGAGGCAGACTCAGGCCAGTTCCTGGGCTTTTCGGTTGGGTGAACGAAGCGTCTTGCACCATGACTGGGAAAGTCCTGTTGAGGCCACTCTTACCTTGAAGGCATAATATAACAATCTACCTTCCTCTGCTCGGTAGCGGATCCTTTGCTCGGGTAAGCTGAGATGTCCTACAGCATTTGACGTGCCATTAAAGCCAACGCAGACGTGGTCAAAAAGGAAAGGTAAACAAGGGCCTGGCCCGTACGGGGATCGAACCCGCGACCTTGGCGTTATTAGCACCACGCTCTAACCAACTGAGCTAACCGGCCACCTTTGGCCATGGTACTCACTCCTGTCACAGGATCGCGCGGGTCACCTCAAATGGTCCAGAAAATGTTCTCGTTTTAGGGTTGACTCGGAGGCCGTGCTTGGAAAAAAAAGGAAACGCCATCTCCCCGTCGGGGAATTGAACCCCGGTCTCCCGCGTGACAGGCGGGGATACTGACCACTATACTAACGAGGACTGCTTGCAAACCGTGGCGCTCAACCTAGGTGTCGTGGGGATCATGACTGCAATAGGAAGGCTTGATGGAGTTGCTGGGGATATTCCTTCTGGGCTCCTGCTTTGGTGTCTTGCCCCCTAGTCCTCAATCTCTAAGGGGCATTGCCCCTCCTTGGAGCACCTAGATTGACATGAAAAAGACAGGGACTTTGCCAATGTTGTGGTGACGGGGGCTACACGCATTGGAAAGCTCCCAAGCACACAACGCAGCTGAATGCTGCCTGAGATTGCTTCAAAAACCTTCCACTCTTCACAAGGCCTGAGGGCCCGAGGCAGACTCAGGCCAGTTCCTGGGCTTTTCGGTTGGGTGAACGAAGCGTCTTGCACCATGACTGGGAAAGTCCTGTTGAGGCCACTCTTACCTTGAAGGCATAATATAACAATCTACCTTCCTCTGCTCGGTAGCGGATCCTTTGCTCGGGTAAGCTGAGATGTCCTACAGCATTTGACGTGCCATTAAAGCCAACGCAGACGTGGTCAAAAAGGAAAGGTAAACAAGGGCCTGGCCCGTACGGGGATCGAACCCGCGACCTTGGCGTTATTAGCACCACGCTCTAACCAACTGAGCTAACCGGCCACCTTTGGCCATGGTACTCACTCCTGTCACAGGATCGCGCGGGTCACCTCAAATGGTCCAGAAAATGTTCTCGTTTTAGGGTTGACTCGGAGGCCGTGCTTGGAAAAAAAAGGAAACGCCATCTCCCCGTCGGGGAATTGAACCCCGGTCTCCCGCGTGACAGGCGGGGATACTGACCACTATACTAACGAGGACTGCTTGCAAACCGTGGCGCTCAACCTAGGTGTCGTGGGGATCATGACTGCAATAGGAAGGCTTGATGGAGTTGCTGGGGATATTCCTTCTGGGCTCCTGCTTTGGTGTCTTGCCCCCTAGTCCTCAATCTCTAAGGGGCATTGCCCCTCCTTGGAGCACCTAGATTGACATGAAAAAGACAGGGACTTTGCCAATGTTGTGGTGACGGGGGCTACACGCATTGGAAAGCTCCCAAGCACACAACGCAGCTGAATGCTGCCTGAGATTGCTTCAAAAACCTTCCACTCTTCACAAGGCCTGAGGGCCCGAGGCAGACTCAGGCCAGTTCCTGGGCTTTTCGGTTGGGTGAACGAAGCGTCTTGCACCATGACTGGGAAAGTCCTGTTGAGGCCACTCTTACCTTGAAGGCATAATATAACAATCTACCTTCCTCTGCTCGGTAGCGGATCCTTTGCTCGGGTAAGCTGAGATGTCCTACAGCATTTGACGTGCCATTAAAGCCAACGCAGACGTGGTCAAAAAGGAAAGGTAAACAAGGGCCTGGCCCGTACGGGGATCGAACCCGCGACCTTGGCGTTATTAGCACCACGCTCTAACCAACTGAGCTAACCGGCCACCTTTGGCCATGGTACTCACTCCTGTCACAGGATCGCGCGGGTCACCTCAAATGGTCCAGAAAATGTTCTCGTTTTAGGGTTGACTCGGAGGCCTTGCTTGGAAAAAAAAAGAAACGCCATCTCCCCGTCGGGGAATTGAACCCCGGTCTCCCGCGTGACAGGCGGGGATACTGACCACTATACTAACGAGGACTGCTTGCAAACTGTGGCGCTCAACCTAGGTGTCGTGGGGATCATGACTGCAATAGGAAGGCTTGATGGAGTTGCTGGGGATATTCCTTCTGGGCTCCTGCTTTGGTGTCTTGCCCCCTAGTCCTCAATCTCTAAGGGGCATTGCCCCTCCTTGGAGCACCTAGATTGACATGAAAAAGACAGGGACTTTGCCAATGTTGTGGTGACGGGGGCTACACGCATTGGAAAGCTCCCAAGCACACAACGCAGCTGAATGCTGCCTGAGATTGCTTCAAAAACCTTCCACTCTTCACAAGGCCTGAGGGCCCGAGGCAGACTCAGGCCAGTTCCTGGGCTTTTCGGTTGGGTGAACGAAGCGTCTTGCACCATGACTGGGAAAGTCCTGTTGAGGCCACTCTTACCTTGAAGGCATAATATAACAATCTACCTTCCTCTGCTCGGTAGCGGATCCTTTGCTCGGGTAAGCTGAGATGTCCTACAGCATTTGACGTGCCATTAAAGCCAACGCAGACGTGGTCAAAAAGGAAAGGTAAACAAGGGCCTGGCCCGTACGGGGATCGAACCCGCGACCTTGGCGTTATTAGCACCACGCTCTAACCAACTGAGCTAACCGGCCACCTTTGGCCATGGTACTCACTCCTGTCACAGGATCGCGCGGGTCACCTCAAATGGTCCAGAAAATGTTCTCGTTTTAGGGTTGACTCGGAGGCCGTGCTTGGAAAAAAAAGGAAACGCCATCTCCCCGTCGGGGAATTGAACCCCGGTCTCCCGCGTGACAGGCGGGGATACTGACCACTATACTAACGAGGACTGCTTGCAAACCGTGGCGCTCAACCTAGGTGTCGTGGGGATCATGACTGCAATAGGAAGGCTTGATGGAGTTGCTGGGGATATTCCTTCTGGGCTCCTGCTTTGGTGTCTTGCCCCCTAGTCCTCAATCTCTAAGGGGCATTGCCCCTCCTTGGAGCACCTAGATTGACATGAAAAAGACAGGGACTTTGCCAATGTTGTGGTGACGGGGGCTACACGCATTGGAAAGCTCCCAAGCACACAACGCAGCTGAATGCTGCCTGAGATTGCTTCAAAAACCTTCCACTCTTCACAAGGCCTGAGGGCCCGAGGCAGACTCAGGCCAGTTCCTGGGCTTTTCGGTTGGGTGAACGAAGCGTCTTGCACCATGACTGGGAAAGTCCTGTTGAGGCCACTCTTACCTTGAAGGCATAATATAACAATCTACCTTCCTCTGCTCGGTAGCGGATCCTTTGCTCGGGTAAGCTGAGATGTCCTACAGCATTTGACGTGCCATTAAAGCCAACGCAGACGTGGTCAAAAAGGAAAGGTAAACAAGGGCCTGGCCCGTACGGGGATCGAACCCGCGACCTTGGCGTTATTAGCACCACGCTCTAACCAACTGAGCTAACCGGCCACCTTTGGCCATGGTACTCACTCCTGTCACAGGATCGCGCGGGTCACCTCAAATGGTCCAGAAAATGTTCTCGTTTTAGGGTTGACTCGGAGGCCGTGCTTGGAAAAAAAAGGAAACGCCATCTCCCCGTCGGGGAATTGAACCCCGGTCTCCCGCGTGACAGGCGGGGATACTGACCACTATACTAACGAGGACTGCTTGCAAACCGTGGCGCTCAACCTAGGTGTCGTGGGGATCATGACTGCAATAGGAAGGCTTGATGGAGTTGCTGGGGATATTCCTTCTGGGCTCCTGCTTTGGTGTCTTGCCCCCTAGTCCTCAATCTCTAAGGGGCATTGCCCCTCCTTGGAGCACCTAGATTGACATGAAAAAGACAGGGACTTTGCCAATGTTGTGGTGACGGGGGCTACACGCATTGGAAAGCTCCCAAGCACACAACGCAGCTGAATGCTGCCTGAGATTGCTTCAAAAACCTTCCACTCTTCACAAGGCCTGAGGGCCCGAGGCAGACTCAGGCCAGTTCCTGGGCTTTTCGGTTGGGTGAACGAAGCGTCTTGCACCATGACTGGGAAAGTCCTGTTGAGGCCACTCTTACCTTGAAGGCATAATATAACAATCTACCTTCCTCTGCTCGGTAGCGGATCCTTTGCTCGGGTAAGCTGAGATGTCCTACAGCATTTGACGTGCCATTAAAGCCAACGCAGACGTGGTCAAAAAGGAAAGGTAAACAAGGGCCTGGCCCGTACGGGGATCGAACCCGCGACCTTGGCGTTATTAGCACCACGCTCTAACCAACTGAGCTAACCGGCCACCTTTGGCCATGGTACTCACTCCTGTCACAGGATCGCGCGGGTCACCTCAAATGGTCCAGAAAATGTTCTCGTTTTAGGGTTGACTCGGAGGCCTTGCTTGGAAAAAAAAAGAAACGCCATCTCCCCGTCGGGGAATTGAACCCCGGTCTCCCGCGTGACAGGCGGGGATACTGACCACTATACTAACGAGGACTGCTTGCAAACTGTGGCGCTCAACCTAGGTGTCGTGGGGATCATGACTGCAATAGGAAGGCTTGATGGAGTTGCTGGGGATATTCCTTCTGGGCTCCTGCTTTGGTGTCTTGCCCCCTAGTCCTCAATCTCTAAGGGGCATTGCCCCTCCTTGGAGCACCTAGATTGACATGAAAAAGACAGGGACTTTGCCAATGTTGTGGTGACGGGGGCTACACGCATTGGAAAGCTCCCAAGCACACAACGCAGCTGAATGCTGCCTGAGATTGCTTCAAAAACCTTCCACTCTTCACAAGGCCTGAGGGCCCGAGGCAGACTCAGGCCAGTTCCTGGGCTTTTCGGTTGGGTGAACGAAGCGTCTTGCACCATGACTGGGAAAGTCCTGTTGAGGCCACTCTTACCTTGAAGGCATAATATAACAATCTACCTTCCTCTGCTCGGTAGCGGATCCTTTGCTCGGGTAAGCTGAGATGTCCTACAGCATTTGACGTGCCATTAAAGCCAACGCAGACGTGGTCAAAAAGGAAAGGTAAACAAGGGCCTGGCCCGTACGGGGATCGAACCCGCGACCTTGGCGTTATTAGCACCACGCTCTAACCAACTGAGCTAACCGGCCACCTTTGGCCATGGTACTCACTCCTGTCACAGGATCGCGCGGGTCACCTCAAATGGTCCAGAAAATGTTCTCGTTTTAGGGTTGACTCGGAGGCCGTGCTTGGAAAAAAAAGGAAACGCCATCTCCCCGTCGGGGAATTGAACCCCGGTCTCCCGCGTGACAGGCGGGGATACTGACCACTATACTAACGAGGACTGCTTGCAAACCGTGGCGCTCAACCTAGGTGTCGTGGGGATCATGACTGCAATAGGAAGGCTTGATGGAGTTGCTGGGGATATTCCTTCTGGGCTCCTGCTTTGGTGTCTTGCCCCCTAGTCCTCAATCTCTAAGGGGCATTGCCCCTCCTTGGAGCACCTAGATTGACATGAAAAAGACAGGGACTTTGCCAATGTTGTGGTGACGGGGGCTACACGCATTGGAAAGCTCCCAAGCACACAACGCAGCTGAATGCTGCCTGAGATTGCTTCAAAAACCTTCCACTCTTCACAAGGCCTGAGGGCCCGAGGCAGACTCAGGCCAGTTCCTGGGCTTTTCGGTTGGGTGAACGAAGCGTCTTGCACCATGACTGGGAAAGTCCTGTTGAGGCCACTCTTACCTTGAAGGCATAATATAACAATCTACCTTCCTCTGCTCGGTAGCGGATCCTTTGCTCGGGTAAGCTGAGATGTCCTACAGCATTTGACGTGCCATTAAAGCCAACGCAGACGTGGTCAAAAAGGAAAGGTAAACAAGGGCCTGGCCCGTACGGGGATCGAACCCGCGACCTTGGCGTTATTAGCACCACGCTCTAACCAACTGAGCTAACCGGCCACCTTTGGCCATGGTACTCACTCCTGTCACAGGATCGCGCGGGTCACCTCAAATGGTCCAGAAAATGTTCTCGTTTTAGGGTTGACTCGGAGGCCTTGCTTGGAAAAAAAAAGAAACGCCATCTCCCCGTCGGGGAATTGAACCCCGGTCTCCCGCGTGACAGGCGGGGATACTGACCACTATACTAACGAGGACTGCTTGCAAACTGTGGCGCTCAACCTAGGTGTCGTGGGGATCATGACTGCAATAGGAAGGCTTGATGGAGTTGCTGGGGATATTCCTTCTGGGCTCCTGCTTTGGTGTCTTGCCCCCTAGTCCTCAATCTCTAAGGGGCATTGCCCCTCCTTGGAGCACCTAGATTGACATGAAAAAGACAGGGACTTTGCCAATGTTGTGGTGACGGGGGCTACACGCATTGGAAAGCTCCCAAGCACACAACGCAGCTGAATGCTGCCTGAGATTGCTTCAAAAACCTTCCACTCTTCACAAGGCCTGAGGGCCCGAGGCAGACTCAGGCCAGTTCCTGGGCTTTTCGGTTGGGTGAACGAAGCGTCTTGCACCATGACTGGGAAAGTCCTGTTGAGGCCACTCTTACCTTGAAGGCATAATATAACAATCTACCTTCCTCTGCTCGGTAGCGGATCCTTTGCTCGGGTAAGCTGAGATGTCCTACAGCATTTGACGTGCCATTAAAGCCAACGCAGACGTGGTCAAAAAGGAAAGGTAAACAAGGGCCTGGCCCGTACGGGGATCGAACCCGCGACCTTGGCGTTATTAGCACCACGCTCTAACCAACTGAGCTAACCGGCCACCTTTGGCCATGGTACTCACTCCTGTCACAGGATCGCGCGGGTCACCTCAAATGGTCCAGAAAATGTTCTCGTTTTAGGGTTGACTCGGAGGCCGTGCTTGGAAAAAAAAGGAAACGCCATCTCCCCGTCGGGGAATTGAACCCCGGTCTCCCGCGTGACAGGCGGGGATACTGACCACTATACTAACGAGGACTGCTTGCAAACCGTGGCGCTCAACCTAGGTGTCGTGGGGATCATGACTGCAATAGGAAGGCTTGATGGAGTTGCTGGGGATATTCCTTCTGGGCTCCTGCTTTGGTGTCTTGCCCCCTAGTCCTCAATCTCTAAGGGGCATTGCCCCTCCTTGGAGCACCTAGATTGACATGAAAAAGACAGGGACTTTGCCAATGTTGTGGTGACGGGGGCTACACGCATTGGAAAGCTCCCAAGCACACAACGCAGCTGAATGCTGCCTGAGATTGCTTCAAAAACCTTCCACTCTTCACAAGGCCTGAGGGCCCGAGGCAGACTCAGGCCAGTTCCTGGGCTTTTCGGTTGGGTGAACGAAGCGTCTTGCACCATGACTGGGAAAGTCCTGTTGAGGCCACTCTTACCTTGAAGGCATAATATAACAATCTACCTTCCTCTGCTCGGTAGCGGATCCTTTGCTCGGGTAAGCTGAGATGTCCTACAGCATTTGACGTGCCATTAAAGCCAACGCAGACGTGGTCAAAAAGGAAAGGTAAACAAGGGCCTGGCCCGTACGGGGATCGAACCCGCGACCTTGGCGTTATTAGCACCATGCTCTAACCAACTGAGCTAACCGGCCACCTTTGGCCATGGTACTCACTCCTGTCACAGGATCGCGCGGGTCACCTCAAATGGTCCAGAAAATGTTCTCGTTTTAGGGTTGACTCGGAGGCCGTGCTTGGAAAAAAAAGGAAACGCCATCTCCCCGTCGGGGAATTGAACCCCGGTCTCCCGCGTGACAGGCGGGGATACTGACCACTATACTAACGAGGACTGCTTGCAAACCGTGGCGCTCAACCTAGGTGTCGTGGGGATCATGACTGCAATAGGAAGGCTTGATGGAGTTGCTGGGGATATTCCTTCTGGGCTCCTGCTTTGGTGTCTTGCCCCCTAGTCCTCAATCTCTAAGGGGCATTGCCCCTCCTTGGAGCACCTAGATTGACATGAAAAAGACAGGGACTTTGCCAATGTTGTGGTGACGGGGGCTACACGCATTGGAAAGCTCCCAAGCACACAACGCAGCTGAATGCTGCCTGAGATTGCTTCAAAAACCTTCCACTCTTCACAAGGCCTGAGGGCCCGAGGCAGACTCAGGCCAGTTCCTGGGCTTTTCGGTTGGGTGAACGAAGCGTCTTGCACCATGACTGGGAAAGTCCTGTTGAGGCCACTCTTACCTTGAAGGCATAATATAACAATCTACCTTCCTCTGCTCGGTAGCGGATCCTTTGCTCGGGTAAGCTGAGATGTCCTACAGCATTTGACGTGCCATTAAAGCCAACGCAGACGTGGTCAAAAAGGAAAGGTAAACAAGGGCCTGGCCCGTACGGGGATCGAACCCGCGACCTTGGCGTTATTAGCACCACGCTCTAACCAACTGAGCTAACCGGCCACCTTTGGCCATGGTACTCACTCCTGTCACAGGATCGCGCGGGTCACCTCAAATGGTCCAGAAAATGTTCTCGTTTTAGGGTTGACTCGGAGGCCGTGCTTGGAAAAAAAAGGAAACGCCATCTCCCCGTCGGGGAATTGAACCCCGGTCTCCCGCGTGACAGGCGGGGATACTGACCACTATACTAACGAGGACTGCTTGCAAACCGTGGCGCTCAACCTAGGTGTCGTGGGGATCATGACTGCAATAGGAAGGCTTGATGGAGTTGCTGGGGATATTCCTTCTGGGCTCCTGCTTTGGTGTCTTGCCCCCTAGTCCTCAATCTCTAAGGGGCATTGCCCCTCCTTGGAGCACCTAGATTGACATGAAAAAGACAGGGACTTTGCCAATGTTGTGGTGACGGGGGCTACACGCATTGGAAAGCTCCCAAGCACACAACGCAGCTGAATGCTGCCTGAGATTGCTTCAAAAACCTTCCACTCTTCACAAGGCCTGAGGGCCCGAGGCAGACTCAGGCCAGTTCCTGGGCTTTTCGGTTGGGTGAACGAAGCGTCTTGCACCATGACTGGGAAAGTCCTGTTGAGGCCACTCTTACCTTGAAGGCATAATATAACAATCTACCTTCCTCTGCTCGGTAGCGGATCCTTTGCTCGGGTAAGCTGAGATGTCCTACAGCATTTGACGTGCCATTAAAGCCAACGCAGACGTGGTCAAAAAGGAAAGGTAAACAAGGGCCTGGCCCGTACGGGGATCGAACCCGCGACCTTGGCGTTATTAGCACCACGCTCTAACCAACTGAGCTAACCGGCCACCTTTGGCCATGGTACTCACTCCTGTCACAGGATCGCGCGGGTCACCTCAAATGGTCCAGAAAATGTTCTCGTTTTAGGGTTGACTCGGAGGCCTTGCTTGGAAAAAAAAAGAAACGCCATCTCCCCGTCGGGGAATTGAACCCCGGTCTCCCGCGTGACAGGCGGGGATACTGACCACTATACTAACGAGGACTGCTTGCAAACTGTGGCGCTCAACCTAGGTGTCGTGGGGATCATGACTGCAATAGGAAGGCTTGATGGAGTTGCTGGGGATATTCCTTCTGGGCTCCTGCTTTGGTGTCTTGCCCCCTAGTCCTCAATCTCTAAGGGGCATTGCCCCTCCTTGGAGCACCTAGATTGACATGAAAAAGACAGGGACTTTGCCAATGTTGTGGTGACGGGGGCTACACGCATTGGAAAGCTCCCAAGCACACAACGCAGCTGAATGCTGCCTGAGATTGCTTCAAAAACCTTCCACTCTTCACAAGGCCTGAGGGCCCGAGGCAGACTCAGGCCAGTTCCTGGGCTTTTCGGTTGGGTGAACGAAGCGTCTTGCACCATGACTGGGAAAGTCCTGTTGAGGCCACTCTTACCTTGAAGGCATAATATAACAATCTACCTTCCTCTGCTCGGTAGCGGATCCTTTGCTCGGGTAAGCTGAGATGTCCTACAGCATTTGACGTGCCATTAAAGCCAACGCAGACGTGGTCAAAAAGGAAAGGTAAACAAGGGCCTGGCCCGTACGGGGATCGAAAACGCGACCTTGGCGTTATTAGCACCACGCTCTAACCAACTGAGCTAACCGGCCACCTTTGGCCATGGTACTCACTCCTGTCACAGGATCGCGCGGGTCACCTCAAATGGTCCAGAAAATGTTCTCGTTTTAGGGTTGACTCGGAGGCCGTGCTTGGAAAAAAAAGGAAACGCCATCTCCCCGTCGGGGAATTGAACCCCGGTCTCCCGCGTGACAGGCGGGGATACTGACCACTATACTAACGAGGACTGCTTGCAAACCGTGGCGCTCAACCTAGGTGTCGTGGGGATCATGACTGCAATAGGAAGGCTTGATGGAGTTGCTGGGGATATTCCTTCTGGGCTCCTGCTTTGGTGTCTTGCCCCCTAGTCCTCAATCTCTAAGGGGCATTGCCCCTCCTTGGAGCACCTAGATTGACATGAAAAAGACAGGGACTTTGCCAATGTTGTGGTGACGGGGGCTACACGCATTGGAAAGCTCCCAAGCACACAACGCAGCTGAATGCTGCCTGAGATTGCTTCAAAAACCTTCCACTCTTCACAAGGCCTGAGGGCCCGAGGCAGACTCAGGCCAGTTCCTGGGCTTTTCGGTTGGGTGAACGAAGCGTCTTGCACCATGACTGGGAAAGTCCTGTTGAGGCCACTCTTACCTTGAAGGCATAATATAACAATCTACCTTCCTCTGCTCGGTAGCGGATCCTTTGCTCGGGTAAGCTGAGATGTCCTACAGCATTTGACGTGCCATTAAAGCCAACGCAGACGTGGTCAAAAAGGAAAGGTAAACAAGGGCCTGGCCCGTACGGGGATCGAACCCGCGACCTTGGCGTTATTAGCACCACGCTCTAACCAACTGAGCTAACCGGCCACCTTTGGCCATGGTACTCACTCCTGTCACAGGATCGCGCGGGTCACCTCAAATGGTCCAGAAAATGTTCTCGTTTTAGGGTTGACTCGGAGGCCGTGCTTGGAAAAAAAAGGAAACGCCATCTCCCCGTCGGGGAATTGAACCCCGGTCTCCCGCGTGACAGGCGGGGATACTGACCACTATACTAACGAGGACTGCTTGCAAACCGTGGCGCTCAACCTAGGTGTCGTGGGGATCATGACTGCAATAGGAAGGCTTGATGGAGTTGCTGGGGATATTCCTTCTGGGCTCCTGCTTTGGTGTCTTGCCCCCTAGTCCTCAATCTCTAAGGGGCATTGCCCCTCCTTGGAGCACCTAGATTGACATGAAAAAGACAGGGACTTTGCCAATGTTGTGGTGACGGGGGCTACACGCATTGGAAAGCTCCCAAGCACACAACGCAGCTGAATGCTGCCTGAGATTGCTTCAAAAACCTTCCACTCTTCACAAGGCCTGAGGGCCCGAGGCAGACTCAGGCCAGTTCCTGGGCTTTTCGGTTGGGTGAACGAAGCGTCTTGCACCATGACTGGGAAAGTCCTGTTGAGGCCACTCTTACCTTGAAGGCATAATATAACAATCTACCTTCCTCTGCTCGGTAGCGGATCCTTTGCTCGGGTAAGCTGAGATGTCCTACAGCATTTGACGTGCCATTAAAGCCAACGCAGACGTGGTCAAAAAGGAAAGGTAAACAAGGGCCTGGCCCGTACGGGGATCGAACCCGCGACCTTGGCGTTATTAGCACCACGCTCTAACCAACTGAGCTAACCGGCCACCTTTGGCCATGGTACTCACTCCTGTCACAGGATCGCGCGGGTCACCTCAAATGGTCCAGAAAATGTTCTCGTTTTAGGGTTGACTCGGAGGCCTTGCTTGGAAAAAAAAAGAAACGCCATCTCCCCGTCGGGGAATTGAACCCCGGTCTCCCGCGTGACAGGCGGGGATACTGACCACTATACTAACGAGGACTGCTTGCAAACTGTGGCGCTCAACCTAGGTGTCGTGGGGATCATGACTGCAATAGGAAGGCTTGATGGAGTTGCTGGGGATATTCCTTCTGGGCTCCTGCTTTGGTGTCTTGCCCCCTAGTCCTCAATCTCTAAGGGGCATTGCCCCTCCTTGGAGCACCTAGATTGACATGAAAAAGACAGGGACTTTGCCAATGTTGTGGTGACGGGGGCTACACGCATTGGAAAGCTCCCAAGCACACAACGCAGCTGAATGCTGCCTGAGATTGCTTCAAAAACCTTCCACTCTTCACAAGGCCTGAGGGCCCGAGGCAGACTCAGGCCAGTTCCTGGGCTTTTCGGTTGGGTGAACGAAGCGTCTTGCACCATGACTGGGAAAGTCCTGTTGAGGCCACTCTTACCTTGAAGGCATAATATAACAATCTACCTTCCTCTGCTCGGTAGCGGATCCTTTGCTCGGGTAAGCTGAGATGTCCTACAGCATTTGACGTGCCATTAAAGCCAACGCAGACGTGGTCAAAAAGGAAAGGTAAACAAGGGCCTGGCCCGTACGGGGATCGAACCCGCGACCTTGGCGTTATTAGCACCACGCTCTAACCAACTGAGCTAACCGGCCACCTTTGGCCATGGTACTCACTCCTGTCACAGGATCGCGCGGGTCACCTCAAATGGTCCAGAAAATGTTCTCGTTTTAGGGTTGACTCGGAGGCCGTGCTTGGAAAAAAAAGGAAACGCCATCTCCCCGTCGGGGAATTGAACCCCGGTCTCCCGCGTGACAGGCGGGGATACTGACCACTATACTAACGAGGACTGCTTGCAAACCGTGGCGCTCAACCTAGGTGTCGTGGGGATCATGACTGCAATAGGAAGGCTTGATGGAGTTGCTGGGGATATTCCTTCTGGGCTCCTGCTTTGGTGTCTAGCCCCCTAGTCCTCAATCTCTAAGGGGCATTGCCCCTCCTTGGAGCACCTAGATTGACATGAAAAAGACAGGGACTTTGCCAATGTTGTGGTGACGGGGGCTACACGCATTGGAAAGCTCCCAAGCACACAACGCAGCTGAATGCTGCCTGAGATTGCTTCAAAAACCTTCCACTCTTCACAAGGCCTGAGGGCCCGAGGCAGACTCAGGCCAGTTCCTGGGCTTTTCGGTTGGGTGAACGAAGCGTCTTGCACCATGACTGGGAAAGTCCTGTTGAGGCCACTCTTACCTTGAAGGCATAATATAACAATCTACCTTCCTCTGCTCGGTAGCGGATCCTTTGCTCGGGTAAGCTGAGATGTCCTACAGCATTTGACGTGCCATTAAAGCCAACGCAGACGTGGTCAAAAAGGAAAGGTAAACAAGGGCCTGGCCCGTACGGGGATCGAACCCGCGACCTTGGCGTTATTAGCACCACGCTCTAACCAACTGAGCTAACCGGCCACCTTTGGCCATGGTACTCACTCCTGTCACAGGATCGCGCGGGTCACCTCAAATGGTCCAGAAAATGTTCTCGTTTTAGGGTTGACTCGGAGGCCGTGCTTGGAAAAAAAAGGAAACGCCATCTCCCCGTCGGGGAATTGAACCCCGGTCTCCCGCGTGACAGGCGGGGATACTGACCACTATACTAACGAGGACTGCTTGCAAACCGTGGCGCTCAACCTAGGTGTCGTGGGGATCATGACTGCAATAGGAAGGCTTGATGGAGTTGCTGGGGATATTCCTTCTGGGCTCCTGCTTTGGTGTCTTGCCCCCTAGTCCTCAATCTCTAAGGGGCATTGCCCCTCCTTGGAGCACCTAGATTGACATGAAAAAGACAGGGACTTTGCCAATGTTGTGGTGACGGGGGCTACACGCATTGGAAAGCTCCCAAGCACACAACGCAGCTGAATGCTGCCTGAGATTGCTTCAAAAACCTTCCACTCTTCACAAGGCCTGAGGGCCCGAGGCAGACTCAGGCCAGTTCCTGGGCTTTTCGGTTGGGTGAACGAAGCGTCTTGCACCATGACTGGGAAAGTCCTGTTGAGGCCACTCTTACCTTGAAGGCATAATATAACAATCTACCTTCCTCTGCTCGGTAGCGGATCCTTTGCTCGGGTAAGCTGAGATGTCCTACAGCATTTGACGTGCCATTAAAGCCAACGCAGACGTGGTCAAAAAGGAAAGGTAAACAAGGGCCTGGCCCGTACGGGGATCGAACCCGCGACCTTGGCGTTATTAGCACCACGCTCTAACCAACTGAGCTAACCGGCCACCTTTGGCCATGGTACTCACTCCTGTCACAGGATCGCGCGGGTCACCTCAAATGGTCCAGAAAATGTTCTCGTTTTAGGGTTGACTCGGAGGCCTTGCTTGGAAAAAAAAGAAACGCCATCTCCCCGTCGGGGAATTGAACCCCGGTCTCCCGCGTGACAGGCGGGGATACTGACCACTATACTAACGAGGACTGCTTGCAAACTGTGGCGCTCAACCTAGGTGTCGTGGGGATCATGACTGCAATAGGAAGGCTTGATGGAGTTGCTGGGGATATTCCTTCTGGGCTCCTGCTTTGGTGTCTTGCCCCCTAGTCCTCAATCTCTAAGGGGCATTGCCCCTCCTTGGAGCACCTAGATTGACATGAAAAAGACAGGGACTTTGCCAATGTTGTGGTGACGGGGGCTACACGCATTGGAAAGCTCCCAAGCACACAACGCAGCTGAATGCTGCCTGAGATTGCTTCAAAAACCTTCCACTCTTCACAAGGCCTGAGGGCCCGAGGCAGACTCAGGCCAGTTCCTGGGCTTTTCGGTTGGGTGAACGAAGCGTCTTGCACCATGACTGGGAAAGTCCTGTTGAGGCCACTCTTACCTTGAAGGCATAATATAACAATCTACCTTCCTCTGCTCGGTAGCGGATCCTTTGCTCGGGTAAGCTGAGATGTCCTACAGCATTTGACGTGCCATTAAAGCCAACGCAGACGTGGTCAAAAAGGAAAGGTAAACAAGGGCCTGGCCCGTACGGGGATCGAACCCGCGACCTTGGCGTTATTAGCACCATGCTCTAACCAACTGAGCTAACCGGCCACCTTTGGCCATGGTACTCACTCCTGTCACAGGATCGCGCGGGTCACCTCAAATGGTCCAGAAAATGTTCTCGTTTTAGGGTTGACTCGGAGGCCGTGCTTGGAAAAAAAAGGAAACGCCATCTCCCCGTCGGGGAATTGAACCCCGGTCTCCCGCGTGACAGGCGGGGATACTGACCACTATACTAACGAGGACTGCTTGCAAACCGTGGCGCTCAACCTAGGTGTCGTGGGGATCATGACTGCAATAGGAAGGCTTGATGGAGTTGCTGGGGATATTCCTTCTGGGCTCCTGCTTTGGTGTCTTGCCCCCTAGTCCTCAATCTCTAAGGGGCATTGCCCCTCCTTGGAGCACCTAGATTGACATGAAAAAGACAGGGACTTTGCCAATGTTGTGGTGACGGGGGCTACACGCATTGGAAAGCTCCCAAGCACACAACGCAGCTGAATGCTGCCTGAGATTGCTTCAAAAACCTTCCACTCTTCACAAGGCCTGAGGGCCCGAGGCAGACTCAGGCCAGTTCCTGGGCTTTTCGGTTGGGTGAACGAAGCGTCTTGCACCATGACTGGGAAAGTCCTGTTGAGGCCACTCTTACCTTGAAGGCATAATATAACAATCTACCTTCCTCTGCTCGGTAGCGGATCCTTTGCTCGGGTAAGCTGAGATGTCCTACAGCATTTGACGTGCCATTAAAGCCAACGCAGACGTGGTCAAAAAGGAAAGGTAAACAAGGGCCTGGCCCGTACGGGGATCGAACCCGCGACCTTGGCGTTATTAGCACCACGCTCTAACCAACTGAGCTAACCGGCCACCTTTGGCCATGGTACTCACTCCTGTCACAGGATCGCGCGGGTCACCTCAAATGGTCCAGAAAATGTTCTCGTTTTAGGGTTGACTCGGAGGCCGTGCTTGGAAAAAAAAGGAAACGCCATCTCCCCGTCGGGGAATTGAACCCCGGTCTCCCGCGTGACAGGCGGGGATACTGACCACTATACTAACGAGGACTGCTTGCAAACCGTGGCGCTCAACCTAGGTGTCGTGGGGATCATGACTGCAATAGGAAGGCTTGATGGAGTTGCTGGGGATATTCCTTCTGGGCTCCTGCTTTGGTGTCTTGCCCCCTAGTCCTCAATCTCTAAGGGGCATTGCCCCTCCTTGGAGCACCTAGATTGACATGAAAAAGACAGGGACTTTGCCAATGTTGTGGTGACGGGGGCTACACGCATTGGAAAGCTCCCAAGCACACAACGCAGCTGAATGCTGCCTGAGATTGCTTCAAAAACCTTCCACTCTTCACAAGGCCTGAGGGCCCGAGGCAGACTCAGGCCAGTTCCTGGGCTTTTCGGTTGGGTGAACGAAGCGTCTTGCACCATGACTGGGAAAGTCCTGTTGAGGCCACTCTTACCTTGAAGGCATAATATAACAATC
Organism: Gastrophryne carolinensis; assembly: GCA_027917425.1. Taxonomy (NCBI): domain Eukaryota; kingdom Metazoa; phylum Chordata; class Amphibia; order Anura; family Microhylidae; genus Gastrophryne; species Gastrophryne carolinensis. The sequence goes on along the minus strand of JAQIHN010000202.1, from coordinate 70,152 downwards.
TACCTTCCTCTGCTCGGTAGCGGATCCTTTGCTCGGGTAAGCTGAGATGTCCTACAGCATTTGACGTGCCATTAAAGCCAACGCAGACGTGGTCAAAAAGGAAAGGTAAACAAGGGCCTGGCCCGTACGGGGATCGAACCCGCGACCTTGGCGTTATTAGCACCACGCTCTAACCAACTGAGCTAACCGGCCACCTTTGGCCATGGTACTCACTCCTGTCACAGGATCGCGCGGGTCACCTCAAATGGTCCAGAAAATGTTCTCGTTTTAGGGTTGACTCGGAGGCCTTGCTTGGAAAAAAAAAGAAACGCCATCTCCCCGTCGGGGAATTGAACCCCGGTCTCCCGCGTGACAGGCGGGGATACTGACCACTATACTAACGAGGACTGCTTGCAAACTGTGGCGCTCAACCTAGGTGTCGTGGGGATCATGACTGCAATAGGAAGGCTTGATGGAGTTGCTGGGGATATTCCTTCTGGGCTCCTGCTTTGGTGTCTTGCCCCCTAGTCCTCAATCTCTAAGGGGCATTGCCCCTCCTTGGAGCACCTAGATTGACATGAAAAAGACAGGGACTTTGCCAATGTTGTGGTGACGGGGGCTACACGCATTGGAAAGCTCCCAAGCACACAACGCAGCTGAATGCTGCCTGAGATTGCTTCAAAAACCTTCCACTCTTCACAAGGCCTGAGGGCCCGAGGCAGACTCAGGCCAGTTCCTGGGCTTTTCGGTTGGGTGAACGAAGCGTCTTGCACCATGACTGGGAAAGTCCTGTTGAGGCCACTCTTACCTTGAAGGCATAATATAACAATCTACCTTCCTCTGCTCGGTAGCGGATCCTTTGCTCGGGTAAGCTGAGATGTCCTACAGCATTTGACGTGCCATTAAAGCCAACGCAGACGTGGTCAAAAAGGAAAGGTAAACAAGGGCCTGGCCCGTACGGGGATCGAACCCGCGACCTTGGCGTTATTAGCACCACGCTCTAACCAACTGAGCTAACCGGCCACCTTTGGCCATGGTACTCACTCCTGTCACAGGATCGCGCGGGTCACCTCAAATGGTCCAGAAAATGTTCTCGTTTTAGGGTTGACTCGGAGGCCGTGCTTGGAAAAAAAAGGAAACGCCATCTCCCCGTCGGGGAATTGAACCCCGGTCTCCCGCGTGACAGGCGGGGATACTGACCACTATACTAACGAGGACTGCTTGCAAACCGTGGCGCTCAACCTAGGTGTCGTGGGGATCATGACTGCAATAGGAAGGCTTGATGGAGTTGCTGGGGATATTCCTTCTGGGCTCCTGCTTTGGTGTCTTGCCCCCTAGTCCTCAATCTCTAAGGGGCATTGCCCCTCCTTGGAGCACCTAGATTGACATGAAAAAGACAGGGACTTTGCCAATGTTGTGGTGACGGGGGCTACACGCATTGGAAAGCTCCCAAGCACACAACGCAGCTGAATGCTGCCTGAGATTGCTTCAAAAACCTTCCACTCTTCACAAGGCCTGAGGGCCCGAGGCAGACTCAGGCCAGTTCCTGGGCTTTTCGGTTGGGTGAACGAAGCGTCTTGCACCATGACTGGGAAAGTCCTGTTGAGGCCACTCTTACCTTGAAGGCATAATATAACAATCTACCTTCCTCTGCTCGGTAGCGGATCCTTTGCTCGGGTAAGCTGAGATGTCCTACAGCATTTGACGTGCCATTAAAGCCAACGCAGACGTGGTCAAAAAGGAAAGGTAAACAAGGGCCTGGCCCGTACGGGGATCGAACCCGCGACCTTGGCGTTATTAGCACCACGCTCTAACCAACTGAGCTAACCGGCCACCTTTGGCCATGGTACTCACTCCTGTCACAGGATCGCGCGGGTCACCTCAAATGGTCCAGAAAATGTTCTCGTTTTAGGGTTGACTCGGAGGCCGTGCTTGGAAAAAAAAGGAAACGCCATCTCCCCGTCGGGGAATTGAACCCCGGTCTCCCGCGTGACAGGCGGGGATACTGACCACTATACTAACGGGGACGGCTTGCAAACCGTGGCGCTCAACCTAGGTGTCGTGGGGATCATGACTGCAATAGGAAGGCTTGATGGAGTTGCTGGGGATATTCCTTCTGGGCTCCTGCTTTGGTGTCTTGCCCCCTAGTCCTCAATCTCTAAGGGGCATTGCCCCTCCTTGGAGCACCTAGATTGACATGAAAAAGACAGGGACTTTGCCAATGTTGTGGTGACGGGGGCTACACGCATTGGAAAGCTCCCAAGCACACAACGCAGCTGAATGCTGCCTGAGATTGCTTCAAAAACCTTCCACTCTTCACAAGGCCTGAGGGCCCGAGGCAGACTCAGGCCAGTTCCTGGGCTTTTCGGTTGGGTGAACGAAGCGTCTTGCACCATGACTGGGAAAGTCCTGTTGAGGCCACTCTTACCTTGAAGGCATAATATAACAATCTACCTTCCTCTGCTCGGTAGCGGATCCTTTGCTCGGGTAAGCTGAGATGTCCTACAGCATTTGACGTGCCATTAAAGCCAACGCAGACGTGGTCAAAAAGGAAAGGTAAACAAGGGCCTGGCCCGTACGGGGATCGAACCCGCGACCTTGGCGTTATTAGCACCACGCTCTAACCAACTGAGCTAACCGGCCACCTTTGGCCATGGTACTCACTCCTGTCACAGGATCGCGCGGGTCACCTCAAATGGTCCAGAAAATGTTCTCGTTTTAGGGTTGACTCGGAGGCCTTGCTTGGAAAAAAAAAGAAACGCCATCTCATGATCATGACTGCAATAGGAAGGCTTGATGGAGTTGCTGGGGATATTCCTTCTGGGCTCCTGCTTTGGTGTCTTGCCCCCTAGTCCTCAATCTCTAAGGGGCATTGCCCCTCCTTGGAGCACCTAGATTGACATGAAAAAGACAGGGACTTTGCCAATGTTGTGGTGACGGGGGCTACACGCATTGGAAAGCTCCCAAGCACACAACGCAGCTGAATGCTGCCTGAGATTGCTTCAAAAACCTTCCACTCTTCACAAGGCCTGAGGGCCCGAGGCAGACTCAGGCCAGTTCCTGGGCTTTTCGGTTGGGTGAACGAAGCGTCTTGCACCATGACTGGGAAAGTCCTGTTGAGGCCACTCTTACCTTGAAGGCATAATATAACAATCTACCTTCCTCTGCTCGGTAGCGGATCCTTTGCTCGGGTAAGCTGAGATGTCCTACAGCATTTGACGTGCCATTAAAGCCAACGCAGACGTGGTCAAAAAGGAAAGGTAAACAAGGGCCTGGCCCGTACGGGGATCGAACCCGCGACCTTGGCGTTATTAGCACCACGCTCTAACCAACTGAGCTAACCGGCCACCTTTGGCCATGGTACTCACTCCTGTCACAGGATCGCGCGGGTCACCTCAAATGGTCCAGAAAATGTTCTCGTTTTAGGGTTGACTCGGAGGCCTTGCTTGGAAAAAAAAAGAAACGCCATCTCCCCGTCGGGGAATTGAACCCCGGTCTCCCGCGTGACAGGCGGGGATACTGACCACTATACTAACGAGGACTGCTTGCAAACTGTGGCGCTCAACCTAGGTGTCGTGGGGATCATGACTGCAATAGGAAGGCTTGATGGAGTTGCTGGGGATATTCCTTCTGGGCTCCTGCTTTGGTGTCTTGCCCCCTAGTCCTCAATCTCTAAGGGGCATTGCCCCTCCTTGGAGCACCTAGATTGACATGAAAAAGACAGGGACTTTGCCAATGTTGTGGTGACGGGGGCTACACGCATTGGAAAGCTCCCAAGCACACAACGCAGCTGAATGCTGCCTGAGATTGCTTCAAAAACCTTCCACTCTTCACAAGGCCTGAGGGCCCGAGGCAGACTCAGGCCAGTTCCTGGGCTTTTCGGTTGGGTGAACGAAGCGTCTTGCACCATGACTGGGAAAGTCCTGTTGAGGCCACTCTTACCTTGAAGGCATAATATAACAATCTACCTTCCTCTGCTCGGTAGCGGATCCTTTGCTCGGGTAAGCTGAGATGTCCTACAGCATTTGACGTGCCATTAAAGCCAACGCAGACGTGGTCAAAAAGGAAAGGTAAACAAGGGCCTGGCCCGTACGGGGATCGAACCCGCGACCTTGGCGTTATTAGCACCACACTCTAACCAACTGAGCTAACCGGCCACCTTTGGCCATGGTACTCACTCCTGTCACAGGATCGCGCGGGTCACCTCAAATGGTCCAGAAAATGTTCTCGTTTTAGGGTTGACTCGGAGGCCGTGCTTGGAAAAAAAAGGAAACGCCATCTCCCCGTCGGGGAATTGAACCCCGGTCTCCCGCGTGACAGGCGGGGATACTGACCACTATACTAACGAGGACTGCTTGCAAACCGTGGCGCTCAACCTAGGTGTCGTGGGGATCATGACTGCAATAGGAAGGCTTGATGGAGTTGCTGGGGATATTCCTTCTGGGCTCCTGCTTTGGTGTCTTGCCCCCTAGTCCTCAATCTCTAAGGGGCATTGCCCCTCCTTGGAGCACCTAGATTGACATGAAAAAGACAGGGACTTTGCCAATGTTGTGGTGACGGGGGCTACACGCATTGGAAAGCTCCCAAGCACACAACGCAGCTGAATGCTGCCTGAGATTGCTTCAAAAACCTTCCACTCTTCACAAGGCCTGAGGGCCCGAGGCAGACTCAGGCCAGTTCCTGGGCTTTTCGGTTGGGTGAACGAAGCGTCTTGCACCATGACTGGGAAAGTCCTGTTGAGGCCACTCTTACCTTGAAGGCATAATATAACAATCTACCTTCCTCTGCTCGGTAGCGGATCCTTTGCTCGGGTAAGCTGAGATGTCCTACAGCATTTGACGTGCCATTAAAGCCAACGCAGACGTGGTCAAAAAGGAAAGGTAAACAAGGGCCTGGCCCGTACGGGGATCGAACCCGCGACCTTGGCGTTATTAGCACCACGCTCTAACCAACTGAGCTAACCGGCCACCTTTGGCCATGGTACTCACTCCTGTCACAGGATCGCGCGGGTCACCTCAAATGGTCCAGAAAATGTTCTCGTTTTAGGGTTGACTCGGAGGCCTTGCTTGGAAAAAAAAAGAAACGCCATCTCCCCGTCGGGGAATTGAACCCCGGTCTCCCGCGTGACAGGCGGGGATACTGACCACTATACTAACGAGGACTGCTTGCAAACTGTGGCGCTCAACCTAGGTGTCGTGGGGATCATGACTGCAATAGGAAGGCTTGATGGAGTTGCTGGGGATATTCCTTCTGGGCTCCTGCTTTGGTGTCTTGCCCCCTAGTCCTCAATCTCTAAGGGGCATTGCCCCTCCTTGGAGCACCTAGATTGACATGAAAAAGACAGGGACTTTGCCAATGTTGTGGTGACGGGGGCTACACGCATTGGAAAGCTCCCAAGCACACAACGCAGCTGAATGCTGCCTGAGATTGCTTCAAAAACCTTCCACTCTTCACAAGGCCTGAGGGCCCGAGGCAGACTCAGGCCAGTTCCTGGGCTTTTCGGTTGGGTGAACGAAGCGTCTTGCACCATGACTGGGAAAGTCCTGTTGAGGCCACTCTTACCTTGAAGGCATAATATAACAATCTACCTTCCTCTGCTCGGTAGCGGATCCTTTGCTCGGGTAAGCTGAGATGTCCTACAGCATTTGACGTGCCATTAAAGCCAACGCAGACGTGGTCAAAAAGGAAAGGTAAACAAGGGCCTGGCCCGTACGGGGATCGAACCCGCGACCTTGGCGTTATTAGCACCACGCTCTAACCAACTGAGCTAACCGGCCACCTTTGGCCATGGTACTCACTCCTGTCACAGGATCGCGCGGGTCACCTCAAATGGTCCAGAAAATGTTCTCGTTTTAGGGTTGACTCGGAGGCCGTGCTTGGAAAAAAAAGGAAACGCCATCTCCCCGTCGGGGAATTGAACCCCGGTCTCCCGCGTGACAGGCGGGGATACTGACCACTATACTAACGAGGACTGCTTGCAAACCGTGGCGCTCAACCTAGGTGTCGTGGGGATCATGACTGCAATAGGAAGGCTTGATGGAGTTGCTGGGGATATTCCTTCTGGGCTCCTGCTTTGGTGTCTTGCCCCCTAGTCCTCAATCTCTAAGGGGCATTGCCCCTCCTTGGAGCACCTAGATTGACATGAAAAAGACAGGGACTTTGCCAATGTTGTGGTGACGGGGGCTACACGCATTGGAAAGCTCCCAAGCACACAACGCAGCTGAATGCTGCCTGAGATTGCTTCAAAAACCTTCCACTCTTCACAAGGCCTGAGGGCCCGAGGCAGACTCAGGCCAGTTCCTGGGCTTTTCGGTTGGGTGAACGAAGCGTCTTGCACCATGACTGGGAAAGTCCTGTTGAGGCCACTCTTACCTTGAAGGCATAATATAACAATCTACCTTCCTCTGCTCGGTAGCGGATCCTTTGCTCGGGTAAGCTGAGATGTCCTACAGCATTTGACGTGCCATTAAAGCCAACGCAGACGTGGTCAAAAAGGAAAGGTAAACAAGGGCCTGGCCCGTACGGGGATCGAACCCGCGACCTTGGCGTTATTAGCACCACGCTCTAACCAACTGAGCTAACCGGCCACCTTTGGCCATGGTACTCACTCCTGTCACAGGATCGCGCGGGTCACCTCAAATGGTCCAGAAAATGTTCTCGTTTTAGGGTTGACTCGGAGGCCGTGCTTGGAAAAAAAAGGAAACGCCATCTCCCCGTCGGGGAATTGAACCCCGGTCTCCCGCGTGACAGGCGGGGATACTGACCACTATACTAACGAGGACTGCTTGCAAACCGTGGCGCTCAACCTAGGTGTCGTGGGGATCATGACTGCAATAGGAAGGCTTGATGGAGTTGCTGGGGATATTCCTTCTGGGCTCCTGCTTTGGTGTCTTGCCCCCTAGTCCTCAATCTCTAAGGGGCATTGCCCCTCCTTGGAGCACCTAGATTGACATGAAAAAGACAGGGACTTTGCCAATGTTGTGGTGACGGGGGCTACACGCATTGGAAAGCTCCCAAGCACACAACGCAGCTGAATGCTGCCTGAGATTGCTTCAAAAACCTTCCACTCTTCACAAGGCCTGAGGGCCCGAGGCAGACTCAGGCCAGTTCCTGGGCTTTTCGGTTGGGTGAACGAAGCGTCTTGCACCATGACTGGGAAAGTCCTGTTGAGGCCACTCTTACCTTGAAGGCATAATATAACAATCTACCTTCCTCTGCTCGGTAGCGGATCCTTTGCTCGGGTAAGCTGAGATGTCCTACAGCATTTGACGTGCCATTAAAGCCAACGCAGACGTGGTCAAAAAGGAAAGGTAAACAAGGGCCTGGCCCGTACGGGGATCGAACCCGCGACCTTGGCGTTATTAGCACCACGCTCTAACCAACTGAGCTAACCGGCCACCTTTGGCCATGGTACTCACTCCTGTCACAGGATCGCGCGGGTCACCTCAAATGGTCCAGAAAATGTTCTCGTTTTAGGGTTGACTCGGAGGCCTTGCTTGGAAAAAAAAAGAAACGCCATCTCCCCGTCGGGGAATTGAACCCCGGTCTCCCGCGTGACAGGCGGGGATACTGACCACTATACTAACGAGGACTGCTTGCAAACTGTGGCGCTCAACCTAGGTGTCGTGGGGATCATGACTGCAATAGGAAGGCTTGATGGAGTTGCTGGGGATATTCCTTCTGGGCTCCTGCTTTGGTGTCTTGCCCCCTAGTCCTCAATCTCTAAGGGGCATTGCCCCTCCTTGGAGCACCTAGATTGACATGAAAAAGACAGGGACTTTGCCAATGTTGTGGTGACGGGGGCTACACGCATTGGAAAGCTCCCAAGCACACAACGCAGCTGAATGCTGCCTGAGATTGCTTCAAAAACCTTCCACTCTTCACAAGGCCTGAGGGCCCGAGGCAGACTCAGGCCAGTTCCTGGGCTTTTCGGTTGGGTGAACGAAGCGTCTTGCACCATGACTGGGAAAGTCCTGTTGAGGCCACTCTTACCTTGAAGGCATAATATAACAATCTACCTTCCTCTGCTCGGTAGCGGATCCTTTGCTCGGGTAAGCTGAGATGTCCTACAGCATTTGACGTGCCATTAAAGCCAACGCAGACGTGGTCAAAAAGGAAAGGTAAACAAGGGCCTGGCCCGTACGGGGATCGAACCCGCGACCTTGGCGTTATTAGCACCACGCTCTAACCAACTGAGCTAACCGGCCACCTTTGGCCATGGTACTCACTCCTGTCACAGGATCGCGCGGGTCACCTCAAATGGTCCAGAAAATGTTCTCGTTTTAGGGTTGACTCGGAGGCCGTGCTTGGAAAAAAAAGGAAACGCCATCTCCCCGTCGGGGAATTGAACCCCGGTCTCCCGCGTGACAGGCGGGGATACTGACCACTATACTAACGAGGACTGCTTGCAAACCGTGGCGCTCAACCTAGGTGTCGTGGGGATCATGACTGCAATAGGAAGGCTTGATGGAGTTGCTGGGGATATTCCTTCTGGGCTCCTGCTTTGGTGTCTTGCCCCCTAGTCCTCAATCTCTAAGGGGCATTGCCCCTCCTTGGAGCACCTAGATTGACATGAAAAAGACAGGGACTTTGCCAATGTTGTGGTGACGGGGGCTACACGCATTGGAAAGCTCCCAAGCACACAACGCAGCTGAATGCTGCCTGAGATTGCTTCAAAAACCTTCCACTCTTCACAAGGCCTGAGGGCCCGAGGCAGACTCAGGCCAGTTCCTGGGCTTTTCGGTTGGGTGAACGAAGCGTCTTGCACCATGACTGGGAAAGTCCTGTTGAGGCCACTCTTACCTTGAAGGCATAATATAACAATCTACCTTCCTCTGCTCGGTAGCGGATCCTTTGCTCGGGTAAGCTGAGATGTCCTACAGCATTTGACGTGCCATTAAAGCCAACGCAGACGTGGTCAAAAAGGAAAGGTAAACAAGGGCCTGGCCCGTACGGGGATCGAACCCGCGACCTTGGCGTTATTAGCACCACGCTCTAACCAACTGAGCTAACCGGCCACCTTTGGCCATGGTACTCACTCCTGTCACAGGATCGCGCGGGTCACCTCAAATGGTCCAGAAAATGTTCTCGTTTTAGGGTTGACTCGGAGGCCGTGCTTGGAAAAAAAAGGAAACGCCATCTCCCCGTCGGGGAATTGAACCCCGGTCTCCCGCGTGACAGGCGGGGATACTGACCACTATACTAACGAGGACGGCTTGCAAACCGTGGCGCTCAACCTAGGTGTCGTGGGGATCATGACTGCAATAGGAAGGCTTGATGGAGTTGCTGGGGATATTCCTTCTGGGCTCCTGCTTTGGTGTCTTGCCCCCTAGTCCTCAATCTCTAAGGGGCATTGCCCCTCCTTGGAGCACCTAGATTGACATGAAAAAGACAGGGACTTTGCCAATGTTGTGGTGACGGGGGCTACACGCATTGGAAAGCTCCCAAGCACACAACGCAGCTGAATGCTGCCTGAGATTGCTTCAAAAACCTTCCACTCTTCACAAGGCCTGAGGGCCCGAGGCAGACTCAGGCCAGTTCCTGGGCTTTTCGGTTGGGTGAACGAAGCGTCTTGCACCATGACTGGGAAAGTCCTGTTGAGGCCACTCTTACCTTGAAGGCATAATATAACAATCTACCTTCCTCTGCTCGGTAGCGGATCCTTTGCTCGGGTAAGCTGAGATGTCCTACAGCATTTGACGTGCCATTAAAGCCAACGCAGACGTGGTCAAAAAGGAAAGGTAAACAAGGGCCTGGCCCGTACGGGGATCGAACCCGCGACCTTGGCGTTATTAGCACCACGCTCTAACCAACTGAGCTAACCGGCCACCTTTGGCCATGGTACTCACTCCTGTCACAGGATCGCGCGGGTCACCTCAAATGGTCCAGAAAATGTTCTCGTTTTAGGGTTGACTCGGAGGCCTTGCTTGGAAAAAAAAAGAAACGCCATCTCCCCGTCGGGGAATTGAACCCCGGTCTCCCGCGTGACAGGCGGGGATACTGACCACTATACTAACGAGGACTGCTTGCAAACTGTGGCGCTCAACCTAGGTGTCGTGGGGATCATGACTGCAATAGGAAGGCTTGATGGAGTTGCTGGGGATATTCCTTCTGGGCTCCTGCTTTGGTTTCTTGCCCCCTAGTCCTCAATCTCTAAGGGGCATTGCCCCTCCTTGGAGCACCTAGATTGACATGAAAAAGACAGGGACTTTGCCAATGTTGTGGTGACGGGGGCTACACGCATTGGAAAGCTCCCAAGCACACAACGCAGCTGAATGCTGCCTGAGATTGCTTCAAAAACCTTCCACTCTTCACAAGGCCTGAGGGCCCGAGGCAGACTCAGGCCAGTTCCTGGGCTTTTCGGTTGGGTGAACGAAGCGTCTTGCACCATGACTGGGAAAGTCCTGTTGAGGCCACTCTTACCTTGAAGGCATAATATAACAATCTACCTTCCTCTGCTCGGTAGCGGATCCTTTGCTCGGGTAAGCTGAGATGTCCTACAGCATTTGACGTGCCATTAAAGCCAACGCAGACGTGGTCAAAAAGGAAAGGTAAACAAGGGCCTGGCCCGTACGGGGATCGAACCCGCGACCTTGGCGTTATTAGCACCACGCTCTAACCAACTGAGCTAACCGGCCACCTTTGGCCATGGTACTCACTCCTGTCACAGGATCGCGCGGGTCACCTCAAATGGTCCAGAAAATGTTCTCGTTTTAGGGTTGACTCGGAGGCCGTGCTTGGAAAAAAAAGGAAACGCCATCTCCCCGTCGGGGAATTGAACCCCGGTCTCCCGCGTGACAGGCGGGGATACTGACCACTATACTAACGAGGACTGCTTGCAAACCGTGGCGCTCAACCTAGGTGTCGTGGGGATCATGACTGCAATAGGAAGGCTTGATGGAGTTGCTGGGGATATTCCTTCTGGGCTCCTGCTTTGGTGTCTTGCCCCCTAGTCCTCAATCTCTAAGGGGCATTGCCCCTCCTTGGAGCACCTAGATTGACATGAAAAAGACAGGGACTTTGCCAATGTTGTGGTGACGGGGGCTACACGCATTGGAAAGCTCCCAAGCACACAACGCAGCTGAATGCTGCCTGAGATTGCTTCAAAAACCTTCCACTCTTCACAAGGCCTGAGGGCCCGAGGCAGACTCAGGCCAGTTCCTGGGCTTTTCGGTTGGGTGAACGAAGCGTCTTGCACCATGACTGGGAAAGTCCTGTTGAGGCCACTCTTACCTTGAAGGCATAATATAACAATCTACCTTCCTCTGCTCGGTAGCGGATCCTTTGCTCGGGTAAGCTGAGATGTCCTACAGCATTTGACGTGCCATTAAAGCCAACGCAGACGTGGTCAAAAAGGAAAGGTAAACAAGGGCCTGGCCCGTACGGGGATCGAACCCGCGACCTTGGCGTTATTAGCACCACGCTCTAACCAACTGAGCTAACCGGCCACCTTTGGCCATGGTACTCACTCCTGTCACAGGATCGCGCGGGTCACCTCAAATGGTCCAGAAAATGTTCTCGTTTTAGGGTTGACTCGGAGGCCTTGCTTGGAAAAAAAAAAAACGCCATCTCCCCGTCGGGGAATTGAACCCCGGTCTCCCGCGTGACAGGCGGGGATACTGACCACTATACTAACGAGGACTGCTTGCAAACTGTGGCGCTCAACCTAGGTGTCGTGGGGATCATGACTGCAATAGGAAGGCTTGATGGAGTTGCTGGGGATATTCCTTCTGGGCTCCTGCTTTGGTGTCTTGCCCCCTAGTCCTCAATCTCTAAGGGGCATTGCCCCTCCTTGGAGCACCTAGATTGACATGAAAAAGACAGGGACTTTGCCAATGTTGTGGTGACGGGGGCTACACGCATTGGAAAGCTCCCAAGCACACAACGCAGCTGAATGCTGCCTGAGATTGCTTCAAAAACCTTCCACTCTTCACAAGGCCTGAGGGCCCGAGGCAGACTCAGGCCAGTTCCTGGGCTTTTCGGTTGGGTGAACGAAGCGTCTTGCACCATGACTGGGAAAGTCCTGTTGAGGCCACTCTTACCTTGAAGGCATAATATAACAATCTACCTTCCTCTGCTCGGTAGCGGATCCTTTGCTCGGGTAAGCTGAGATGTCCTACAGCATTTGACGTGCCATTAAAGCCAACGCAGACGTGGTCAAAAAGGAAAGGTAAACAAGGGCCTGGCCCGTACGGGGATCGAACCCGCGACCTTGGCGTTATTAGCACCACGCTCTAACCAACTGAGCTAACCGGCCACCTTTGGCCATGGTACTCACTCCTGTCACAGGATCGCGCGGGTCACCTCAAATGGTCCAGAAAATGTTCTCGTTTTAGGGTTGACTCGGAGGCCGTGCTTGGAAAAAAAAGGAAACGCCATCTCCCCGTCGGGGAATTGAACCCCGGTCTCCCGCGTGACAGGCGGGGATACTGACCACTATACTAACGAGGACTGCTTGCAAACCGTGGCGCTCAACCTAGGTGTCGTGGGGATCATGACTGCAATAGGAAGGCTTGATGGAGTTGCTGGGGATATTCCTTCTGGGCTCCTGCTTTGGTGTCTTGCCCCCTAGTCCTCAATCTCTAAGGGGCATTGCCCCTCCTTGGAGCACCTAGATTGACATGAAAAAGACAGGGACTTTGCCAATGTTGTGGTGACGGGGGCTACACGCATTGGAAAGCTCCCAAGCACACAACGCAGCTGAATGCTGCCTGAGATTGCTTCAAAAACCTTCCACTCTTCACAAGGCCTGAGGGCCCGAGGCAGACTCAGGCCAGTTCCTGGGCTTTTCGGTTGGGTGAACGAAGCGTCTTGCACCATGACTGGGAAAGTCCTGTTGAGGCCACTCTTACCTTGAAGGCATAATATAACAATCTACCTTCCTCTGCTCGGTAGCGGATCCTTTGCTCGGGTAAGCTGAGATGTCCTACAGCATTTGACGTGCCATTAAAGCCAACGCAGACGTGGTCAAAAAGGAAAGGTAAACAAGGGCCTGGCCCGTACGGGGATCGAACCCGCGACCTTGGCGTTATTAGCACCACGCTCTAACCAACTGAGCTAACCGGCCACCTTTGGCCATGGTACTCACTCCTGTCACAGGATCGCGCGGGTCACCTCAAATGGTCCAGAAAATGTTCTCGTTTTAGGGTTGACTCGGAGGCCGTGCTTGGAAAAAAAAGGAAACGCCATCTCCCCGTCGGGGAATTGAACCCCGGTCTCCCGCGTGACAGGCGGGGATACTGACCACTATACTAACGAGGACTGCTTGCAAACCGTGGCGCTCAACCTAGGTGTCGTGGGGATCATGACTGCAATAGGAAGGCTTGATGGAGTTGCTGGGGATATTCCTTCTGGGCTCCTGCTTTGGTGTCTTGCCCCCTAGTCCTCAATCTCTAAGGGGCATTGCCCCTCCTTGGAGCACCTAGATTGACATGAAAAAGACAGGGACTTTGCCAATGTTGTGGTGACGGGGGCTACACGCATTGGAAAGCTCCCAAGCACACAACGCAGCTGAATGCTGCCTGAGATTGCTTCAAAAACCTTCCACTCTTCACAAGGCCTGAGGGCCCGAGGCAGACTCAGGCCAGTTCCTGGGCTTTTCGGTTGGGTGAACGAAGCGTCTTGCACCATGACTGGGAAAGTCCTGTTGAGGCCACTCTTACCTTGAAGGCATAATATAACAATCTACCTTCCTCTGCTCGGTAGCGGATCCTTTGCTCGGGTAAGCTGAGATGTCCTACAGCATTTGACGTGCCATTAAAGCCAACGCAGACGTGGTCAAAAAGGAAAGGTAAACAAGGGCCTGGCCCGTACGGGGATCGAACCCGCGACCTTGGCGTTATTAGCACCACGCTCTAACCAACTGAGCTAACCGGCCACCTTTGGCCATGGTACTCACTCCTGTCACAGGATCGCGCGGGTCACCTCAAATGGTCCAGAAAATGTTCTCGTTTTAGGGTTGACTCGGAGGCCTTGCTTGGAAAAAAAAAGAAACGCCATCTCCCCGTCGGGGAATTGAACCCCGGTCTCCCGCGTGACAGGCGGGGATACTGACCACTATACTAACGAGGACTGCTTGCAAACTGTGGCGCTCAACCTAGGTGTCGTGGGGATCATGACTGCAATAGGAAGGCTTGATGGAGTTGCTGGGGATATTCCTTCTGGGCTCCTGCTTTGGTGTCTTGCCCCCTAGTCCTCAATCTCTAAGGGGCATTGCCCCTCCTTGGAGCACCTAGATTGACATGAAAAAGACAGGGACTTTGCCAATGTTGTGGTGACGGGGGCTACACGCATTGGAAAGCTCCCAAGCACACAACGCAGCTGAATGCTGCCTGAGATTGCTTCAAAAACCTTCCACTCTTCACAAGGCCTGAGGGCCCGAGGCAGACTCAGGCCAGTTCCTGGGCTTTTCGGTTGGGTGAACGAAGCGTCTTGCACCATGACTGGGAAAGTCCTGTTGAGGCCACTCTTACCTTGAAGGCATAATATAACAATCTACCTTCCTCTGCTCGGTAGCGGATCCTTTGCTCGGGTAAGCTGAGATGTCCTACAGCATTTGACGTGCCATTAAAGCCAACGCAGACGTGGTCAAAAAGGAAAGGTAAACAAGGGCCTGGCCCGTACGGGGATCGAACCCGCGACCTTGGCGTTATTAGCACCACGCTCTAACCAACTGAGCTAACCGGCCACCTTTGGCCATGGTACTCACTCCTGTCACAGGATCGCGCGGGTCACCTCAAATGGTCCAGAAAATGTTCTCGTTTTAGGGTTGACTCGGAGGCCGTGCTTGGAAAAAAAAGGAAACGCCATCTCCCCGTCGGGGAATTGAACCCCGGTCTCCCGCGTGACAGGCGGGGATACTGACCACTATACTAACGAGGACTGCTTGCAAACCGTGGCGCTCAACCTAGGTGTCGTGGGGATCATGACTGCAATAGGAAGGCTTGATGGAGTTGCTGGGGATATTCCTTCTGGGCTCCTGCTTTGGTGTCTTGCCCCCTAGTCCTCAATCTCTAAGGGGCATTGCCCCTCCTTGGAGCACCTAGATTGACATGAAAAAGACAGGGACTTTGCCAATGTTGTGGTGACGGGGGCTACACGCATTGGAAAGCTCCCAAGCACACAACGCAGCTGAATGCTGCCTGAGATTGCTTCAAAAACCTTCCACTCTTCACAAGGCCTGAGGGCCCGAGGCAGACTCAGGCCAGTTCCTGGGCTTTTCGGTTGGGTGAACGAAGCGTCTTGCACCATGACTGGGAAAGTCCTGTTGAGGCCACTCTTACCTTGAAGGCATAATATAACAATCTACCTTCCTCTGCTCGGTAGCGGATCCTTTGCTCGGGTAAGCTGAGATGTCCTACAGCATTTGACGTGCCATTAAAGCCAACGCAGACGTGGTCAAAAAGGAAAGGTAAACAAGGGCCTGGCCCGTACGGGGATCGAACCCGCGACCTTGGCGTTATTAGCACCACGCTCTAACCAACTGAGCTAACCGGCCACCTTTGGCCATGGTACTCACTCCTGTCACAGGATCGCGCGGGTCACCTCAAATGGTCCAGAAAATGTTCTCGTTTTAGGGTTGACTCGGAGGCCGTGCTTGGAAAAAAAAGGAAACGCCATCTCCCCGTCGGGGAATTGAACCCCGGTCTCCCGCGTGACAGGCGGGGATACTGACCACTATACTAACGAGGACTGCTTGCAAACCGTGGCGCTCAACCTAGGTGTCGTGGGGATCATGACTGCAATAGGAAGGCTTGATGGAGTTGCTGGGGATATTCCTTCTGGGCTCCTGCTTTGGTGTCTTGCCCCCTAGTCCTCAATCTCTAAGGGGCATTGCCCCTCCTTGGAGCACCTAGATTGACATGAAAAAGACAGGGACTTTGCCAATGTTGTGGTGACGGGGGCTACACGCATTGGAAAGCTCCCAAGCACACAACGCAGCTGAATGCTGCCTGAGATTGCTTCAAAAACCTTCCACTCTTCACAAGGCCTGAGGGCCCGAGGCAGACTCAGGCCAGTTCCTGGGCTTTTCGGTTGGGTGAACGAAGCGTCTTGCACCATGACTGGGAAAGTCCTGTTGAGGCCACTCTTACCTTGAAGGCATAATATAACAATCTACCTTCCTCTGCTCGGTAGCGGATCCTTTGCTCGGGTAAGCTGAGATGTCCTACAGCATTTGACATGCCATTAAAGCCAACGCAGACGTGGTCAAAAAGGAAAGGTAAACAAGGGCCTGGCCCGTACGGGGATCGAACCCGCGACCTTGGCGTTATTAGCACCACGCTCTAACCAACTGAGCTAACCGGCCACCTTTGGCCATGGTACTCACTCCTGTCACAGGATCGCGCGGGTCACCTCAAATGGTCCAGAAAATGTTCTCGTTTTAGGGTTGACTCGGAGGCCGTGCTTGGAAAAAAAAGGAAACGCCATCTCCCCGTCGGGGAATTGAACCCCGGTCTCCCGCGTGACAGGCGGGGATACTGACCACTATACTAACGAGGACTGCTTGCAAACCGTGGCGCTCAACCTAGGTGTCGTGGGGATCATGACTGCAATAGGAAGGCTTGATGGAGTTGCTGGGGATATTCCTTCTGGGCTCCTGCTTTGGTGTCTTGCCCCCTAGTCCTCAATCTCTAAGGGGCATTGCCCCTCCTTGGAGCACCTAGATTGACATGAAAAAGACAGGGACTTTGCCAATGTTGTGGTGACGGGGGCTACACGCATTGGAAAGCTCCCAAGCACACAACGCAGCTGAATGCTGCCTGAGATTGCTTCAAAAACCTTCCACTCTTCACAAGGCCTGAGGGCCCGAGGCAGACTCAGGCCAGTTCCTGGGCTTTTCGGTTGGGTGAACGAAGCGTCTTGCACCATGACTGGGAAAGTCCTGTTGAGGCCACTCTTACCTTGAAGGCATAATATAACAATCTACCTTCCTCTGCTCGGTAGCGGATCCTTTGCTCGGGTAAGCTGAGATGTCCTACAGCATTTGACGTGCCATTAAAGCCAACGCAGACGTGGTCAAAAAGGAAAGGTAAACAAGGGCCTGGCCCGTACGGGGATCGAACCCGCGACCTTGGCGTTATTAGCACCACGCTCTAACCAACTGAGCTAACCGGCCACCTTTGGCCATGGTACTCACTCCTGTCACAGGATCGCGCGGGTCACCTCAAATGGTCCAGAAAATGTTCTCGTTTTAGGGTTGACTCGGAGGCCGTGCTTGGAAAAAAAAGGAAACGCCATCTCCCCGTCGGGGAATTGAACCCCGGTCTCCCGCGTGACAGGCGGGGATACTGACCACTATACTAACGAGGACTGCTTGCAAACCGTGGCGCTCAACCTAGGTGTCGTGGGGATCATGACTGCAATAGGAAGGCTTGATGGAGTTGCTGGGGATATTCCTTCTGGGCTCCTGCTTTGGTGTCTTGCCCCCTAGTCCTCAATCTCTAAGGGGCATTGCCCCTCCTTGGAGCACCTAGATTGACATGAAAAAGACAGGGACTTTGCCAATGTTGTGGTGACGGGGGCTACACGCATTGGAAAGCTCCCAAGCACACAACGCAGCTGAATGCTGCCTGAGATTGCTTCAAAAACCTTCCACTCTTCACAAGGCCTGAGGGCCCGAGGCAGACTCAGGCCAGTTCCTGGGCTTTTCGGTTGGGTGAACGAAGCGTCTTGCACCATGACTGGGAAAGTCCTGTTGAGGCCACTCTTACCTTGAAGGCATAATATAACAATCTACCTTCCTCTGCTCGGTAGCGGATCCTTTGCTCGGGTAAGCTGAGATGTCCTACAGCATTTGACGTGCCATTAAAGCCAACGCAGACGTGGTCAAAAAGGAAAGGTAAACAAGGGCCTGGCCCGTACGGGGATCGAACCCGCGACCTTGGCGTTATTAGCACCACGCTCTAACCAACTGAGCTAACCGGCCACCTTTGGCCATGGTACTCACTCCTGTCACAGGATCGCGCGGGTCACCTCAAATGGTCCAGAAAATGTTCTCGTTTTAGGGTTGACTCGGAGGCCGTGCTTGGAAAAAAAAGGAAACGCCATCTCCCCGTCGGGGAATTGAACCCCGGTCTCCCGCGTGACAGGCGGGGATACTGACCACTATACTAACGAGGACTGCTTGCAAACCGTGGCGCTCAACCTAGGTGTCGTGGGGATCATGACTGCAATAGGAAGGCTTGATGGAGTTGCTGGGGATATTCCTTCTGGGCTCCTGCTTTGGTGTCTTGCCCCCTAGTCCTCAATCTCTAAGGGGCATTGCCCCTCCTTGGAGCACCTAGATTGACATGAAAAAGACAGGGACTTTGCCAATGTTGTGGTGACGGGGGCTACACGCATTGGAAAGCTCCCAAGCACACAACGCAGCTGAATGCTGCCTGAGATTGCTTCAAAAACCTTCCACTCTTCACAAGGCCTGAGGGCCCGAGGCAGACTCAGGCCAGTTCCTGGGCTTTTCGGTTGGGTGAACGAAGCGTCTTGCACCATGACTGGGAAAGTCCTGTTGAGGCCACTCTTACCTTGAAGGCATAATATAACAATCTACCTTCCTCTGCTCGGTAGCGGATCCTTTGCTCGGGTAAGCTGAGATGTCCTACAGCATTTGACGTGCCATTAAAGCCAACGCAGACGTGGTCAAAAAGGAAAGGTAAACAAGGGCCTGGCCCGTACGGGGATCGAACCCGCGACCTTGGCGTTATTAGCACCACGCTCTAACCAACTGAGCTAACCGGCCACCTTTGGCCATGGTACTCACTCCTGTCACAGGATCGCGCGGGTCACCTCAAATGGTCCAGAAAATGTTCTCGTTTTAGGGTTGACTCGGAGGCCTTGCTTGGAAAAAAAAAGAAACGCCATCTCCCCGTCGGGGAATTGAACCCCGGTCTCCCGCGTGACAGGCGGGGATACTGACCACTATACTAACGAGGACTGCTTGCAAACCGTGGCGCTCAACCTAGGTGTCGTGGGGATCATGACTGCAATAGGAAGGCTTGATGGAGTTGCTGGGGATATTCCTTCTGGGCTCCTGCTTTGGTGTCTTGCCCCCTAGTCCTCAATCTCTAAGGGGCATTGCCCCTCCTTGGAGCACCTAGATTGACATGAAAAAGACAGGGACTTTGCCAATGTTGTGGTGACGGGGGCTACACGCATTGGAAAGCTCCCAAGCACACAACGCAGCTGAATGCTGCCTGAGATTGCTTCAAAAACCTTCCACTCTTCACAAGGCCTGAGGGCCCGAGGCAGACTCAGGCCAGTTCCTGGGCTTTTCGGTTGGGTGAACGAAGCGTCTTGCACCATGACTGGGAAAGTCCTGTTGAGGCCACTCTTACCTTGAAGGCATAATATAACAATCTACCTTCCTCTGCTCGGTAGCGGATCCTTTGCTCGGGTAAGCTGAGATGTCCTACAGCATTTGACGTGCCATTAAAGCCAACGCAGACGTGGTCAAAAAGGAAAGGTAAACAAGGGCCTGGCCCGTACGGGGATCGAACCCGCGACCTTGGCGTTATTAGCACCACGCTCTAACCAACTGAGCTAACCGGCCACCTTTGGCCATGGTACTCACTCCTGTCACAGGATCGCGCGGGTCACCTCAAATGGTCCAGAAAATGTTCTCGTTTTAGGGTTGACTCGGAGGCCTTGCTTGGAAAAAAAAAGAAACGCCATCTCCCCGTCGGGGAATTGAACCCCGGTCTCCCGCGTGACAGGCGGGGATACTGACCACTATACTAACGAGGACTGCTTGCAAACTGTGGCGCTCAACCTAGGTGTCGTGGGGATCATGACTGCAATAGGAAGGCTTGATGGAGTTGCTGGGGATATTCCTTCTGGGCTCCTGCTTTGGTGTCTTGCCCCCTAGTCCTCAATCTCTAAGGGGCATTGCCCCTCCTTGGAGCACCTAGATTGACATGAAAAAGACAGGGACTTTGCCAATGTTGTGGTGACGGGGGCTACACGCATTGGAAAGCTCCCAAGCACACAACGCAGCTGAATGCTGCCTGAGATTGCTTCAAAAACCTTCCACTCTTCACAAGGCCTGAGGGCCCGAGGCAGACTCAGGCCAGTTCCTGGGCTTTTCGGTTGGGTGAACGAAGCGTCTTGCACCATGACTGGGAAAGTCCTGTTGAGGCCACTCTTACCTTGAAGGCATAATATAACAATCTACCTTCCTCTGCTCGGTAGCGGATCCTTTGCTCGGGTAAGCTGAGATGTCCTACAGCATTTGACGTGCCATTAAAGCCAACGCAGACGTGGTCAAAAAGGAAAGGTAAACAAGGGCCTGGCCCGTACGGGGATCGAACCCGCGACCTTGGCGTTATTAGCACCACGCTCTAACCAACTGAGCTAACCGGCCACCTTTGGCCATGGTACTCACTCCTGTCACAGGATCGCGCGGGTCACCTCAAATGGTCCAGAAAATGTTCTCGTTTTAGGGTTGACTCGGAGGCCGTGCTTGGAAAAAAAAGGAAACGCCATCTCCCCGTCGGGGAATTGAACCCCGGTCTCCCGCGTGACAGGCGGGGATACTGACCACTATACTAACGAGGACTGCTTGCAAACCGTGGCGCTCAACCTAGGTGTCGTGGGGATCATGACTGCAATAGGAAGGCTTGATGGAGTTGCTGGGGATATTCCTTCTGGGCTCCTGCTTTGGTGTCTTGCCCCCTAGTCCTCAATCTCTAAGGGGCATTGCCCCTCCTTGGAGCACCTAGATTGACATGAAAAAGACAGGGACTTTGCCAATGTTGTGGTGACGGGGGCTACACGCATTGGAAAGCTCCCAAGCACACAACGCAGCTGAATGCTGCCTGAGATTGCTTCAAAAACCTTCCACTCTTCACAAGGCCTGAGGGCCCGAGGCAGACTCAGGCCAGTTCCTGGGCTTTTCGGTTGGGTGAACGAAGCGTCTTGCACCATGACTGGGAAAGTCCTGTTGAGGCCACTCTTACCTTGAAGGCATAATATAACAATCTACCTTCCTCTGCTCGGTAGCGGATCCTTTGCTCGGGTAAGCTGAGATGTCCTACAGCATTTGACGTGCCATTAAAGCCAACGCAGACGTGGTCAAAAAGGAAAGGTAAACAAGGGCCTGGCCCGTACGGGGATCGAACCCGCGACCTTGGCGTTATTAGCACCACGCTCTAACCAACTGAGCTAACCGGCCACCTTTGGCCATGGTACTCACTCCTGTCACAGGATCGCGCGGGTCACCTCAAATGGTCCAGAAAATGTTCTCGTTTTAGGGTTGACTCGGAGGCCGTGCTTGGAAAAAAAAGGAAACGCCATCTCCCCGTCGGGGAATTGAACCCCGGTCTCCCGCGTGACAGGCGGGGATACTGACCACTATACTAACGAGGACTGCTTGCAAACCGTGGCGCTCAACCTAGGTGTCGTGGGGATCATGACTGCAATAGGAAGGCTTGATGGAGTTGCTGGGGATATTCCTTCTGGGCTCCTGCTTTGGTGTCTTGCCCCCTAGTCCTCAATCTCTAAGGGGCATTGCCCCTCCTTGGAGCACCTAGATTGACATGAAAAAGACAGGGACTTTGCCAATGTTGTGGTGACGGGGGCTACACGCATTGGAAAGCTCCCAAGCACACAACGCAGCTGAATGCTGCCTGAGATTGCTTCAAAAACCTTCCACTCTTCACAAGGCCTGAGGGCCCGAGGCAGACTCAGGCCAGTTCCTGGGCTTTTCGGTTGGGTGAACGAAGCGTCTTGCACCATGACTGGGAAAGTCCTGTTGAGGCCACTCTTACCTTGAAGGCATAATATAACAATCTACCTTCCTCTGCTCGGTAGCGGATCCTTTGCTCGGGTAAGCTGAGATGTCCTACAGCATTTGACATGCCATTAAAGCCAACGCAGACGTGGTCAAAAAGGAAAGGTAAACAAGGGCCTGGCCCGTACGGGGATCGAACCCGCGACCTTGGCGTTATTAGCACCACGCTCTAACCAACTGAGCTAACCGGCCACCTTTGGCCATGGTACTCACTCCTGTCACAGGATCGCGCGGGTCACCTCAAATGGTCCAGAAAATGTTCTCGTTTTAGGGTTGACTCGGAGGCCGTGCTTGGAAAAAAAAGGAAACGCCATCTCCCCGTCGGGGAATTGAACCCCGGTCTCCCGCGTGACAGGCGGGGATACTGACCACTATACTAACGAGGACTGCTTGCAAACCGTGGCGCTCAACCTAGGTGTCGTGGGGATCATGACTGCAATAGGAAGGCTTGATGGAGTTGCTGGGGATATTCCTTCTGGGCTCCTGCTTTGGTGTCTTGCCCCCTAGTCCTCAATCTCTAAGGGGCATTGCCCCTCCTTGGAGCACCTAGATTGACATGAAAAAGACAGGGACTTTGCCAATGTTGTGGTGACGGGGGCTACACGCATTGGAAAGCTCCCAAGCACACAACGCAGCTGAATGCTGCCTGAGATTGCTTCAAAAACCTTCCACTCTTCACAAGGCCTGAGGGCCCGAGGCAGACTCAGGCCAGTTCCTGGGCTTTTCGGTTGGGTGAACGAAGCGTCTTGCACCATGACTGGGAAAGTCCTGTTGAGGCCACTCTTACCTTGAAGGCATAATATAACAATCTACCTTCCTCTGCTCGGTAGCGGATCCTTTGCTCGGGTAAGCTGAGATGTCCTACAGCATTTGACGTGCCATTAAAGCCAACGCAGACGTGGTCAAAAAGGAAAGGTAAACAAGGGCCTGGCCCATACGGGGATCGAACCCGCGACCTTGGCGTTATTAGCACCACGCTCTAACCAACTGAGCTAACCGGCCACCTTTGGCCATGGTACTCACTCCTGTCACAGGATCGCGCGGGTCACCTCAAATGGTCCAGAAAATGTTCTCGTTTTAGGGTTGACTCGGAGGCCGTGCTTGGAAAAAAAAGGAAACGCCATCTCCCCGTCGGGGAATTGAACCCCGGTCTCCCGCGTGACAGGCGGGGATACTGACCACTATACTAACGAGGACTGCTTGCAAACCGTGGCGCTCAACCTAGGTGTCGTGGGGATCATGACTGCAATAGGAAGGCTTGATGGAGTTGCTGGGGATATTCCTTCTGGGCTCCTGCTTTGGTGTCTTGCCCCCTAGTCCTCAATCTCTAAGGGGCATTGCCCCTCCTTGGAGCACCTAGATTGACATGAAAAAGACAGGGACTTTGCCAATGTTGTGGTGACGGGGGCTACACGCATTGGAAAGCTCCCAAGCACACAACGCAGCTGAATGCTGCCTGAGATTGCTTCAAAAACCTTCCACTCTTCACAAGGCCTGAGGGCCCGAGGCAGACTCAGGCCAGTTCCTGGGCTTTTCGGTTGGGTGAACGAAGCGTCTTGCACCATGACTGGGAAAGTCCTGTTGAGGCCACTCTTACCTTGAAGGCATAATATAACAATCTACCTTCCTCTGCTCGGTAGCGGATCCTTTGCTCGGGTAAGCTGAGATGTCCTACAGCATTTGACGTGCCATTAAAGCCAACGCAGACGTGGTCAAAAAGGAAAGGTAAACAAGGGCCTGGCCCGTACGGGGATCGAACCCGCGACCTTGGCGTTATTAGCACCACGCTCTAACCAACTGAGCTAACCGGCCACCTTTGGCCATGGTACTCACTCCTGTCACAGGATCGCGCGGGTCACCTCAAATGGTCCAGAAAATGTTCTCGTTTTAGGGTTGACTCGGAGGCCGTGCTTGGAAAAAAAAGGAAACGCCATCTCCCCGTCGGGGAATTGAACCCCGGTCTCCCGCGTGACAGGCGGGGATACTGACCACTATACTAACGAGGACTGCTTGCAAACCGTGGCGCTCAACCTAGGTGTCGTGGGGATCATGACTGCAATAGGAAGGCTTGATGGAGTTGCTGGGGATATTCCTTCTGGGCTCCTGCTTTGGTGTCTTGCCCCCTAGTCCTCAATCTCTAAGGGGCATTGCCCCTCCTTGGAGCACCTAGATTGACATGAAAAAGACAGGGACTTTGCCAATGTTGTGGTGACGGGGGCTACACGCATTGGAAAGCTCCCAAGCACACAACGCAGCTGAATGCTGCCTGAGATTGCTTCAAAAACCTTCCACTCTTCACAAGGCCTGAGGGCCCGAGGCAGACTCAGGCCAGTTCCTGGGCTTTTCGGTTGGGTGAACGAAGCGTCTTGCACCATGACTGGGAAAGTCCTGTTGAGGCCACTCTTACCTTGAAGGCATAATATAACAATCTACCTTCCTCTGCTCGGTAGCGGATCCTTTGCTCGGGTAAGCTGAGATGTCCTACAGCATTTGACGTGCCATTAAAGCCAACGCAGACGTGGTCAAAAAGGAAAGGTAAACAAGGGCCTGGCCCGTACGGGGATCGAACCCGCGACCTTGGCGTTATTAGCACCACGCTCTAACCAACTGAGCTAACCGGCCACCTTTGGCCATGGTACTCACTCCTGTCACAGGATCGCGCGGGTCACCTCAAATGGTCCAGAAAATGTTCTCGTTTTAGGGTTGACTCGGAGGCCTTGCTTGGAAAAAAAAAGAAACGCCATCTCCCCGTCGGGGAATTGAACCCCGGTCTCCCGCGTGACAGGCGGGGATACTGACCACTATACTAACGAGGACTGCTTGCAAACTGTGGCGCTCAACCTAGGTGTCGTGGGGATCATGACTGCAATAGGAAGGCTTGATGGAGTTGCTGGGGATATTCCTTCTGGGCTCCTGCTTTGGTGTCTTGCCCCCTAGTCCTCAATCTCTAAGGGGCATTGCCCCTCCTTGGAGCACCTAGATTGACATGAAAAAGACAGGGACTTTGCCAATGTTGTGGTGACGGGGGCTACACGCATTGGAAAGCTCCCAAGCACACAACGCAGCTGAATGCTGCCTGAGATTGCTTCAAAAACCTTCCACTCTTCACAAGGCCTGAGGGCCCGAGGCAGACTCAGGCCAGTTCCTGGGCTTTTCGGTTGGGTGAACGAAGCGTCTTGCACCATGACTGGGAAAGTCCTGTTGAGGCCACTCTTACCTTGAAGGCATAATATAACAATCTACCTTCCTCTGCTCGGTAGCGGATCCTTTGCTCGGGTAAGCTGAGATGTCCTACAGCATTTGACGTGCCATTAAAGCCAACGCAGACGTGGTCAAAAAGGAAAGGTAAACAAGGGCCTGGCCCGTACGGGGATCGAACCCGCGACCTTGGCGTTATTAGCACCACGCTCTAACCAACTGAGCTAACCGGCCACCTTTGGCCATGGTACTCACTCCTGTCACAGGATCGCGCGGGTCACCTCAAATGGTCCAGAAAATGTTCTCGTTTTAGGGTTGACTCGGAGGCCGTGCTTGGAAAAAAAAGGAAACGCCATCTCCCCGTCGGGGAATTGAACCCCGGTCTCCCGCGTGACAGGCGGGGATACTGACCACTATACTAACGAGGACTGCTTGCAAACCGTGGCGCTCAACCTAGGTGTCGTGGGGATCATGACTGCAATAGGAAGGCTTGATGGAGTTGCTGGGGATATTCCTTCTGGGCTCCTGCTTTGGTGTCTTGCCCCCTAGTCCTCAATCTCTAAGGGGCATTGCCCCTCCTTGGAGCACCTAGATTGACATGAAAAAGACAGGGACTTTGCCAATGTTGTGGTGACGGGGGCTACACGCATTGGAAAGCTCCCAAGCACACAACGCAGCTGAATGCTGCCTGAGATTGCTTCAAAAACCTTCCACTCTTCACAAGGCCTGAGGGCCCGAGGCAGACTCAGGCCAGTTCCTGGGCTTTTCGGTTGGGTGAACGAAGCGTCTTGCACCATGACTGGGAAAGTCCTGTTGAGGCCACTCTTACCTTGAAGGCATAATATAACAATCTACCTTCCTCTGCTCGGTAGCGGATCCTTTGCTCGGGTAAGCTGAGATGTCCTACAGCATTTGACGTGCCATTAAAGCCAACGCAGACGTGGTCAAAAAGGAAAGGTAAACAAGGGCCTGGCCCGTACGGGGATCGAACCCGCGACCTTGGCGTTATTAGCACCACGCTCTAACCAACTGAGCTAACCGGCCACCTTTGGCCATGGTACTCACTCCTGTCACAGGATCGCGCGGGTCACCTCAAATGGTCCAGAAAATGTTCTCGTTTTAGGGTTGACTCGGAGGCCTTGCTTGGAAAAAAAAAGAAACGCCATCTCCCCGTCGGGGAATTGAACCCCGGTCTCCCGCGTGACAGGCGGGGATACTGACCACTATACTAACGAGGACTGCTTGCAAACTGTGGCGCTCAACCTAGGTGTCGTGGGGATCATGACTGCAATAGGAAGGCTTGATGGAGTTGCTGGGGATATTCCTTCTGGGCTCCTGCTTTGGTGTCTTGCCCCCTAGTCCTCAATCTCTAAGGGGCATTGCCCCTCCTTGGAGCACCTAGATTGACATGAAAAAGACAGGGACTTTGCCAATGTTGTGGTGACGGGGGCTACACGCATTGGAAAGCTCCCAAGCACACAACGCAGCTGAATGCTGCCTGAGATTGCTTCAAAAACCTTCCACTCTTCACAAGGCCTGAGGGCCCGAGGCAGACTCAGGCCAGTTCCTGGGCTTTTCGGTTGGGTGAACGAAGCGTCTTGCACCATGACTGGGAAAGTCCTGTTGAGGCCACTCTTACCTTGAAGGCATAATATAACAATCTACCTTCCTCTGCTCGGTAGCGGATCCTTTGCTCGGGTAAGCTGAGATGTCCTACAGCATTTGACGTGCCATTAAAGCCAACGCAGACGTGGTCAAAAAGGAAAGGTAAACAAGGGCCTGGCCCGTACGGGGATCGAACCCGCGACCTTGGCGTTATTAGCACCACGCTCTAACCAACTGAGCTAACCGGCCACCTTTGGCCATGGTACTCACTCCTGTCACAGGATCGCGCGGGTCACCTCAAATGGTCCAGAAAATGTTCTCGTTTTAGGGTTGACTCGGAGGCCGTGCTTGGAAAAAAAAGGAAACGCCATCTCCCCGTCGGGGAATTGAACCCCGGTCTCCCGCGTGACAGGCGGGGATACTGACCACTATACTAACGAGGACTGCTTGCAAACCGTGGCGCTCAACCTAGGTGTCGTGGGGATCATGACTGCAATAGGAAGGCTTGATGGAGTTGCTGGGGATATTCCTTCTGGGCTCCTGCTTTGGTGTCTTGCCCCCTAGTCCTCAATCTCTAAGGGGCATTGCCCCTCCTTGGAGCACCTAGATTGACATGAAAAAGACAGGGACTTTGCCAATGTTGTGGTGACGGGGGCTACACGCATTGGAAAGCTCCCAAGCACACAACGCAGCTGAATGCTGCCTGAGATTGCTTCAAAAACCTTCCACTCTTCACAAGGCCTGAGGGCCCGAGGCAGACTCAGGCCAGTTCCTGGGCTTTTCGGTTGGGTGAACGAAGCGTCTTGCACCATGACTGGGAAAGTCCTGTTGAGGCCACTCTTACCTTGAAGGCATAATATAACAATCTACCTTCCTCTGCTCGGTAGCGGATCCTTTGCTCGGGTAAGCTGAGATGTCCTACAGCATTTGACGTGCCATTAAAGCCAACGCAGACGTGGTCAAAAAGGAAAGGTAAACAAGGGCCTGGCCCGTACGGGGATCGAACCCGCGACCTTGGCGTTATTAGCACCACGCTCTAACCAACTGAGCTAACCGGCCACCTTTGGCCATGGTACTCACTCCTGTCACAGGATCGCGCGGGTCACCTCAAATGGTCCAGAAAATGTTCTCGTTTTAGGGTTGACTCGGAGGCCGTGCTTGGAAAAAAAAGGAAACGCCATCTCCCCGTCGGGGAATTGAACCCCGGTCTCCCGCGTGACAGGCGGGGATACTGACCACTATACTAACGAGGACTGCTTGCAAACCGTGGCGCTCAACCTAGGTGTCGTGGGGATCATGACTGCAATAGGAAGGCTTGATGGAGTTGCTGGGGATATTCCTTCTGGGCTCCTGCTTTGGTGTCTTGCCCCCTAGTCCTCAATCTCTAAGGGGCATTGCCCCTCCTTGGAGCACCTAGATTGACATGAAAAAGACAGGGACTTTGCCAATGTTGTGGTGACGGGGGCTACACGCATTGGAAAGCTCCCAAGCACACAACGCAGCTGAATGCTGCCTGAGATTGCTTCAAAAACCTTCCACTCTTCACAAGGCCTGAGGGCCCGAGGCAGACTCAGGCCAGTTCCTGGGCTTTTCGGTTGGGTGAACGAAGCGTCTTGCACCATGACTGGGAAAGTCCTGTTGAGGCCACTCTTACCTTGAAGGCATAATATAACAATCTACCTTCCTCTGCTCGGTAGCGGATCCTTTGCTCGGGTAAGCTGAGATGTCCTACAGCATTTGACGTGCCATTAAAGCCAACGCAGACGTGGTCAAAAAGGAAAGGTAAACAAGGGCCTGGCCCGTACGGGGATCGAACCCGCGACCTTGGCGTTATTAGCACCACGCTCTAACCAACTGAGCTAACCGGCCACCTTTGGCCATGGTACTCACTCCTGTCACAGGATCGCGCGGGTCACCTCAAATGGTCCAGAAAATGTTCTCGTTTTAGGGTTGACTCGGAGGCCGTGCTTGGAAAAAAAAGGAAACGCCATCTCCCCGTCGGGGAATTGAACCCCGGTCTCCCGCGTGACAGGCGGGGATACTGACCACTATACTAACGAGGACTGCTTGCAAACCGTGGCGCTCAACCTAGGTGTCGTGGGGATCATGACTGCAATAGGAAGGCTTGATGGAGTTGCTGGGGATATTCCTTCTGGGCTCCTGCTTTGGTGTCTTGCCCCCTAGTCCTCAATCTCTAAGGGGCATTGCCCCTCCTTGGAGCACCTAGATTGACATGAAAAAGACAGGGACTTTGCCAATGTTGTGGTGACGGGGGCTACACGCATTGGAAAGCTCCCAAGCACACAACGCAGCTGAATGCTGCCTGAGATTGCTTCAAAAACCTTCCACTCTTCACAAGGCCTGAGGGCCCGAGGCAGACTCAGGCCAGTTCCTGGGCTTTTCGGTTGGGTGAACGAAGCGTCTTGCACCATGACTGGGAAAGTCCTGTTGAGGCCACTCTTACCTTGAAGGCATAATATAACAATCTACCTTCCTCTGCTCGGTAGCGGATCCTTTGCTCGGGTAAGCTGAGATGTCCTACAGCATTTGACATGCCATTAAAGCCAACGCAGACGTGGTCAAAAAGGAAAGGTAAACAAGGGCCTGGCCCGTACGGGGATCGAACCCGCGACCTTGGCGTTATTAGCACCACGCTCTAACCAACTGAGCTAACCGGCCACCTTTGGCCATGGTACTCACTCCTGTCACAGGATCGCGCGGGTCACCTCAAATGGTCCAGAAAATGTTCTCGTTTTAGGGTTGACTCGGAGGCCGTGCTTGGAAAAAAAAGGAAACGCCATCTCCCCGTCGGGGAATTGAACCCCGGTCTCCCGCGTGACAGGCGGGGATACTGACCACTATACTAACGAGGACTGCTTGCAAACCGTGGCGCTCAACCTAGGTGTCGTGGGGATCATGACTGCAATAGGAAGGCTTGATGGAGTTGCTGGGGATATTCCTTCTGGGCTCCTGCTTTGGTGTCTTGCCCCCTAGTCCTCAATCTCTAAGGGGCATTGCCCCTCCTTGGAGCACCTAGATTGACATGAAAAAGACAGGGACTTTGCCAATGTTGTGGTGACGGGGGCTACACGCATTGGAAAGCTCCCAAGCACACAACGCAGCTGAATGCTGCCTGAGATTGCTTCAAAAACCTTCCACTCTTCACAAGGCCTGAGGGCCCGAGGCAGACTCAGGCCAGTTCCTGGGCTTTTCGGTTGGGTGAACG
This sequence comes from Gastrophryne carolinensis, assembly GCA_027917425.1. NCBI lineage: Eukaryota > Metazoa > Chordata > Amphibia > Anura > Microhylidae > Gastrophryne > Gastrophryne carolinensis. The sequence continues at coordinate 40,360 of JAQIHN010000202.1, read as the reverse complement.
AAGCGTCTTGCACCATGACTGGGAAAGTCCTGTTGAGGCCACTCTTACCTTGAAGGCATAATATAACAATCTACCTTCCTCTGCTCGGTAGCGGATCCTTTGCTCGGGTAAGCTGAGATGTCCTACAGCATTTGACGTGCCATTAAAGCCAACGCAGACGTGGTCAAAAAGGAAAGGTAAACAAGGGCCTGGCCCGTACGGGGATCGAACCCGCGACCTTGGCGTTATTAGCACCACGCTCTAACCAACTGAGCTAACCGGCCACCTTTGGCCATGGTACCCACTCCTGTCACAGGATCGCGCGGGTCACCTCAAATGGTCCAGAAAATGTTCTCGTTTTAGGGTTGACTAGGAGGCCGTGCTTGGAAAAAAAAGGAAACGCCATCTCCCCGTCGGGGAATTGAACCCCGGTCTCCCGCGTGACAGGCGGGGATACTGACCACTATACTAACGAGGACTGCTTGCAAACCGTGGCGCTCAACCTAGGTGTCGTGGGGATCATGACTGCAATAGGAAGGCTTGATGGAGTTGCTGGGGATATTCCTTCTGGGCTCCTGCTTTGGTGTCTTGCCCCCTAGTCCTCAATCTCTAAGGGGCATTGCCCCTCCTTGGAGCACCTAGATTGACATGAAAAAGACAGGGACTTTGCCAATGTTGTGGTGACGGGGGCTACACGCATTGGAAAGCTCCCAAGCACACAACGCAGCTGAATGCTGCCTGAGATTGCTTCAAAAACCTTCCACTCTTCACAAGGCCTGAGGGCCCGAGGCAGACTCAGGCCAGTTCCTGGGCTTTTCGGTTGGGTGAACGAAGCGTCTTGCACCATGACTGGGAAAGTCCTGTTGAGGCCACTCTTACCTTGAAGGCATAATATAACAATCTACCTTCCTCTGCTCGGTAGCGGATCCTTTGCTCGGGTAAGCTGAGATGTCCTACAGCATTTGACGTGCCATTAAAGCCAACGCAGACGTGGTCAAAAAGGAAAGGTAAACAAGGGCCTGGCCCGTACGGGGATCGAACCCGCGACCTTGGCGTTATTAGCACCACGCTCTAACCAACTGAGCTAACCGGCCACCTTTGGCCATGGTACCCACTCCTGTCACAGGATCGCGCGGGTCACCTCAAATGGTCCAGAAAATGTTCTCGTTTTAGGGTTGACTAGGAGGCCGTGCTTGGAAAAAAAAGGAAACGCCATCTCCCCGTCGGGGAATTGAACCCCGGTCTCCTGCGTGACAGGCGGGGATACTGACCACTATACTAACGAGGACTGCTTGCAAACCGTGGCGCTCAACCTAGGTGTCGTGGGGATCATGACTGCAATAGGAAGGCTTGATGGAGTTGCTGGGGATATTCCTTCTGGGCTCCTGCTTTGGTGTCTTGCCCCCTAGTCCTCAATCTCTAAGGGGCATTGCCCCTCCTTGGAGCACCTAGATTGACATGAAAAAGACAGGGACTTTGCCAATGTTGTGGTGACGGGGGCTACACGCATTGGAAAGCTCCCAAGCACACAACGCAGCTGAATGCTGCCTGAGATTGCTTCAAAAACCTTCCACTCTTCACAAGGCCTGAGGGCCCGAGGCAGACTCAGGCCAGTTCCTGGGCTTTTCGGTTGGGTGAACGAAGCGTCTTGCACCATGACTGGGAAAGTCCTGTTGAGGCCACTCTTACCTTGAAGGCATAATATAACAATCTACCTTCCTCTGCTCGGTAGCGGATCCTTTGCTCGGGTAAGCTGAGATGTCCTACAGCATTTGACGTGCCATTAAAGCCAACGCAGACGTGGTCAAAAAGGAAAGGTAAACAAGGGCCTGGCCCGTACGGGGATCGAACCCGCGACCTTGGCGTTATTAGCACCACGCTCTAACCAACTGAGCTAACCGGCCACCTTTGGCCATGGTACTCACTCCTGTCACAGGATCGCGCGGGTCACCTCAAATGGTCCAGAAAATGTTCTCGTTTTAGGGTTGACTCGGAGGCCGTGCTTGGAAAAAAAGGAAACGCCATCTCCCCGTCGGGGAATTGAACCCCGGTCTCCCGCGTGACAGGCGGGGATACTGACCACTATACTAACGAGGACTGCTTGCAAACCGTGGCGCTCAACCTAGGTGTCGTGGGGATCATGACTGCAATAGGAAGGCTTGATGGAGTTGCTGGGGATATTCCTTCTGGGCTCCTGCTTTGGTGTCTTGCCCCCTAGTCCTCAATCTCTAAGGGGCATTGCCCCTCCTTGGAGCACCTAGATTGACATGAAAAAGACAGGGACTTTGCCAATGTTGTGGTGACGGGGGCTACACGCATTGGAAAGCTCCCAAGCACACAACGCAGCTGAATGCTGCCTGAGATTGCTTCAAAAACCTTCCACTCTTCACAAGGCCTGAGGGCCCGAGGCAGACTCAGGCCAGTTCCTGGGCTTTTCGGTTGGGTGAACGAAGCGTCTTGCACCATGACTGGGAAAGTCCTGTTGAGGCCACTCTTACCTTGAAGGCATAATATAACAATCTACCTTCCTCTGCTCGGTAGCGGATCCTTTGCTCGGGTAAGCTGAGATGTCCTACAGCATTTGACGTGCCATTAAAGCCAACGCAGACGTGGTCAAAAAGGAAAGGTAAACAAGGGCCTGGCCCGTACGGGGATCGAACCCGCGACCTTGGCGTTATTAGCACCACGCTCTAACCAACTGAGCTAACCGGCCACCTTTGGCCATGGTACTCACTCCTGTCACAGGATCGCGCGGGTCACCTCAAATGGTCCAGAAAATGTTCTCGTTTTAGGGTTGACTCGGAGGCCGTGCTTGGAAAAAAAAGGAAACGCCATCACCCCGTCGGGGAATTGAACCCCGGTCTCCCGCGTGACAGGCGGGGATACTGACCACTATACTAACGAGGACTGCTTGCAAACCGTGGCGCTCAACCTAGGTGTCGTGGGGATCATGACTGCAATAGGAAGGCTTGATGGAGTTGCTGGGGATATTCCTTCTGGGCTCCTGCTTTGGTGTCTTGCCCCCTAGTCCTCAATCTCTAAGGGGCATTGCCCCTCCTTGGAGCACCTAGATTGACATGAAAAAGACAGGGACTTTGCCAATGTTGTGGTGACGGGGGCTACACGCATTGGAAAGCTCCCAAGCACACAACGCAGCTGAATGCTGCCTGAGATTGCTTCAAAAACCTTCCACTCTTCACAAGGCCTGAGGGCCCGAGGCAGACTCAGGCCAGTTCCTGGGCTTTTCGGTTGGGTGAACGAAGCGTCTTGCACCATGACTGGGAAAGTCCTGTTGAGGCCACTCTTACCTTGAAGGCATAATATAACAATCTACCTTCCTCTGCTCGGTAGCGGATCCTTTGCTCGGGTAAGCTGAGATGTCCTACAGCATTTGACGTGCCATTAAAGCCAACGCAGACGTGGTCAAAAAGGAAAGGTAAACAAGGGCCTGGCCCGTACGGGGATCGAACCCGCGACCTTGGCGTTATTAGCACCACGCTCTAACCAACTGAGCTAACCGGCCACCTTTGGCCATGGTACTCACTCCTGTCACAGGATCGCGCGGGTCACCTCAAATGGTCCAGAAAATGTTCTCGTTTTAGGGTTGACTCGGAGGCCGTGCTTGGAAAAAAAGGAAACGCCATCTCCCCGTCGGGGAATTGAACCCCGGTCTCCCGCGTGACAGGCGGGGATACTGACCACTATACTAACGAGGACTGCTTGCAAACCGTGGCGCTCAACCTAGGTGTCGTGGGGATCATGACTGCAATAGGAAGGCTTGATGGAGTTGCTGGGGATATTCCTTCTGGGCTCCTGCTTTGGTGTCTTGCCCCCTAGACTTTGCCAATGTTGTGGTGACGGGGGCTACACGCATTGGAAAGCTCCCAAGCACACAACGCAGCTGAATGCTGCCTGAGATTGCTTCAAAAACCTTCCACTCTTCACAAGGCCTGAGGGCCCGAGGCAGACTCAGGCCAGTTCCTGGGCTTTTCGGTTGGGTGAACGAAGCGTCTTGCACCATGACTGGGAAAGTCCTGTTGAGGCCACTCTTACCTTGAAGGCATAATATAACAATCTACCTTCCTCTGCTCGGTAGCGGATCCTTTGCTCGGGTAAGCTGAGATGTCCTACAGCATTTGACGTGCCATTAAAGCCAACGCAGACGTGGTCAAAAAGGAAAGGTAAACAAGGGCCTGGCCCGTACGGGGATCGAACCCGCGACCTTGGCGTTATTAGCACCACGCTCTAACCAACTGAGCTAACCGGCCACCTTTGGCCATGGTACTCACTCCTGTCACAGGATCGCGCGGGTCACCTCAAATGGTCCAGAAAATGTTCTCGTTTTAGGGTTGACTCGGAGGCCGTGCTTGGAAAAAAAAGGAAACGCCATCTCCCCGTCGGGGAATTGAACCCCGGTCTCCCGCGTGACAGGCGGGGATACTGACCACTATACTAACGAGGACTGCTTGCAAACCGTGGCGCTCAACCTAGGTGTCGTGGGGATCATGACTGCAATAGGAAGGCTTGATGGAGTTGCTGGGGATATTCCTTCTGGGCTCCTGCTTTGGTGTCTTGCCCCCTAGTCCTCAATCTCTAAGGGGCATTGCCCCTCCTTGGAGCACCTAGATTGACATGAAAAAGACAGGGACTTTGCCAATGTTGTGGTGACGGGGGCTACACGCATTGGAAAGCTCCCAAGCACACAACGCAGCTGAATGCTGCCTGAGATTGCTTCAAAAACCTTCCACTCTTCACAAGGCCTGAGGGCCCGAGGCAGACTCAGGCCAGTTCCTGGGCTTTTCGGTTGGGTGAACGAAGCGTCTTGCACCATGACTGGGAAAGTCCTGTTGAGGCCACTCTTACCTTGAAGGCATAATATAACAATCTACCTTCCTCTGCTCGGTAGCGGATCCTTTGCTCGGGTAAGCTGAGATGTCCTACAGCATTTGACGTGCCATTAAAGCCAACGCAGACGTGGTCAAAAAGGAAAGGTAAACAAGGGCCTGGCCCGTACGGGGATCGAACCCGCGACCTTGGCGTTATTAGCACCACGCTCTAACCAACTGAGCTAACCGGCCACCTTTGGCCATGGTACTCACTCCTGTCACAGGATCGCGCGGGTCACCTCAAATGGTCCAGAAAATGTTCTCGTTTTAGGGTTGACTCGGAGGCCTTGCTTGGAAAAAAAAAGAAACGCCATCTCCCCGTCGGGGAATTGAACCCCGGTCTCCCGCGTGACAGGCGGGGATACTGACCACTATACTAACGAGGACTGCTTGCAAACTGTGGCGCTCAACCTAGGTGTCGTGGGGATCATGACTGCAATAGGAAGGCTTGATGGAGTTGCTGGGGATATTCCTTCTGGGCTCCTGCTTTGGTGTCTTGCCCCCTAGTCCTCAATCTCTAAGGGGCATTGCCCCTCCTTGGAGCACCTAGATTGACATGAAAAAGACAGGGACTTTGCCAATGTTGTGGTGACGGGGGCTACACGCATTGGAAAGCTCCCAAGCACACAACGCAGCTGAATGCTGCCTGAGATTGCTTCAAAAACCTTCCACTCTTCACAAGGCCTGAGGGCCCGAGGCAGACTCAGGCCAGTTCCTGGGCTTTTCGGTTGGGTGAACGAAGCGTCTTGCACCATGACTGGGAAAGTCCTGTTGAGGCCACTCTTACCTTGAAGGCATAATATAACAATCTACCTTCCTCTGCTCGGTAGCGGATCCTTTGCTCGGGTAAGCTGAGATGTCCTACAGCATTTGACGTGCCATTAAAGCCAACGCAGACGTGGTCAAAAAGGAAAGGTAAACAAGGGCCTGGCCCGTACGGGGATCGAACCCGCGACCTTGGCGTTATTAGCACCACGCTCTAACCAACTGAGCTAACCGGCCACCTTTGGCCATGGTACTCACTCCTGTCACAGGATCGCGCGGGTCACCTCAAATGGTCCAGAAAATGTTCTCGTTTTAGGGTTGACTCGGAGGCCGTGCTTGGAAAAAAAAGGAAACGCCATCTCCCCGTCGGGGAATTGAACCCCGGTCTCCCGCGTGACAGGCGGGGATACTGACCACTATACTAACGAGGACTGCTTGCAAACCGTGGCGCTCAACCTAGGTGTCGTGGGGATCATGACTGCAATAGGAAGGCTTGATGGAGTTGCTGGGGATATTCCTTCTGGGCTCCTGCTTTGGTGTCTTGCCCCCTAGTCCTCAATCTCTAAGGGGCATTGCCCCTCCTTGGAGCACCTAGATTGACATGAAAAAGACAGGGACTTTGCCAATGTTGTGGTGACGGGGGCTACACGCATTGGAAAGCTCCCAAGCACACAACGCAGCTGAATGCTGCCTGAGATTGCTTCAAAAACCTTCCACTCTTCACAAGGCCTGAGGGCCCGAGGCAGACTCAGGCCAGTTCCTGGGCTTTTCGGTTGGGTGAACGAAGCGTCTTGCACCATGACTGGGAAAGTCCTGTTGAGGCCACTCTTACCTTGAAGGCATAATATAACAATCTACCTTCCTCTGCTCGGTAGCGGATCCTTTGCTCGGGTAAGCTGAGATGTCCTACAGCATTTGACGTGCCATTAAAGCCAACGCAGACGTGGTCAAAAAGGAAAGGTAAACAAGGGCCTGGCCCGTACGGGGATCGAACCCGCGACCTTGGCGTTATTAGCACCACGCTCTAACCAACTGAGCTAACCGGCCACCTTTGGCCATGGTACTCACTCCTGTCACAGGATCGCGCGGGTCACCTCAAATGGTCCAGAAAATGTTCTCGTTTTAGGGTTGACTCGGAGGCCGTGCTTGGAAAAAAAGGAAACGCCATCTCCCCGTCGGGGAATTGAACCCCGGTCTCCCGCGTGACAGGCGGGGATACTGACCACTATACTAACGAGGACTGCTTGCAAACCGTGGCGCTCAACCTAGGTGTCGTGGGGATCATGACTGCAATAGGAAGGCTTGATGGAGTTGCTGGGGATATTCCTTCTGGGCTCCTGCTTTGGTGTCTTGCCCCCTAGACTTTGCCAATGTTGTGGTGACGGGGGCTACACGCATTGGAAAGCTCCCAAGCACACAACGCAGCTGAATGCTGCCTGAGATTGCTTCAAAAACCTTCCACTCTTCACAAGGCCTGAGGGCCCGAGGCAGACTCAGGCCAGTTCCTGGGCTTTTCGGTTGGGTGAACGAAGCGTCTTGCACCATGACTGGGAAAGTCCTGTTGAGGCCACTCTTACCTTGAAGGCATAATATAACAATCTACCTTCCTCTGCTCGGTAGCGGATCCTTTGCTCGGGTAAGCTGAGATGTCCTACAGCATTTGACGTGCCATTAAAGCCAACGCAGACGTGGTCAAAAAGGAAAGGTAAACAAGGGCCTGGCCCGTACGGGGATCGAACCCGCGACCTTGGCGTTATTAGCACCACGCTCTAACCAACTGAGCTAACCGGCCACCTTTGGCCATGGTACTCACTCCTGTCACAGGATCGCGCGGGTCACCTCAAATGGTCCAGAAAATGTTCTCGTTTTAGGGTTGACTCGGAGGCCGTGCTTGGAAAAAAAAGGAAACGCCATCTCCCCGTCGGGGAATTGAACCCCGGTCTCCCGCGTGACAGGCGGGGATACTGACCACTATACTAACGAGGACTGCTTGCAAACCGTGGCGCTCAACCTAGGTGTCGTGGGGATCATGACTGCAATAGGAAGGCTTGATGGAGTTGCTGGGGATATTCCTTCTGGGCTCCTGCTTTGGTGTCTTGCCCCCTAGTCCTCAATCTCTAAGGGGCATTGCCCCTCCTTGGAGCACCTAGATTGACATGAAAAAGACAGGGACTTTGCCAATGTTGTGGTGACGGGGGCTACACGCATTGGAAAGCTCCCAAGCACACAACGCAGCTGAATGCTGCCTGAGATTGCTTCAAAAACCTTCCACTCTTCACAAGGCCTGAGGGCCCGAGGCAGACTCAGGCCAGTTCCTGGGCTTTTCGGTTGGGTGAACGAAGCGTCTTGCACCATGACTGGGAAAGTCCTGTTGAGGCCACTCTTACCTTGAAGGCATAATATAACAATCTACCTTCCTCTGCTCGGTAGCGGATCCTTTGCTCGGGTAAGCTGAGATGTCCTACAGCATTTGACGTGCCATTAAAGCCAACGCAGACGTGGTCAAAAAGGAAAGGTAAACAAGGGCCTGGCCCGTACGGGGATCGAACCCGCGACCTTGGCGTTATTAGCACCACGCTCTAACCAACTGAGCTAACCGGCCACCTTTGGCCATGGTACTCACTCCTGTCACAGGATCGCGCGGGTCACCTCAAATGGTCCAGAAAATGTTCTCGTTTTAGGGTTGACTCGGAGGCCTTGCTTGGAAAAAAAAAGAAACGCCATCTCCCCGTCGGGGAATTGAACCCCGGTCTCCCGCGTGACAGGCGGGGATACTGACCACTATACTAACGAGGACTGCTTGCAAACTGTGGCGCTCAACCTAGGTGTCGTGGGGATCATGACTGCAATAGGAAGGCTTGATGGAGTTGCTGGGGATATTCCTTCTGGGCTCCTGCTTTGGTGTCTTGCCCCCTAGTCCTCAATCTCTAAGGGGCATTGCCCCTCCTTGGAGCACCTAGATTGACATGAAAAAGACAGGGACTTTGCCAATGTTGTGGTGACGGGGGCTACACGCATTGGAAAGCTCCCAAGCACACAACGCAGCTGAATGCTGCCTGAGATTGCTTCAAAAACCTTCCACTCTTCACAAGGCCTGAGGGCCCGAGGCAGACTCAGGCCAGTTCCTGGGCTTTTCGGTTGGGTGAACGAAGCGTCTTGCACCATGACTGGGAAAGTCCTGTTGAGGCCACTCTTACCTTGAAGGCATAATATAACAATCTACCTTCCTCTGCTCGGTAGCGGATCCTTTGCTCGGGTAAGCTGAGATGTCCTACAGCATTTGACGTGCCATTAAAGCCAACGCAGACGTGGTCAAAAAGGAAAGGTAAACAAGGGCCTGGCCCGTACGGGGATCGAACCCGCGACCTTGGCGTTATTAGCACCACGCTCTAACCAACTGAGCTAACCGGCCACCTTTGGCCATGGTACTCACTCCTGTCACAGGATCGCGCGGGTCACCTCAAATGGTCCAGAAAATGTTCTCGTTTTAGGGTTGACTCGGAGGCCGTGCTTGGAAAAAAAAGGAAACGCCATCTCCCCGTCGGGGAATTGAACCCCGGTCTCCCGCGTGACAGGCGGGGATACTGACCACTATACTAACGAGGACTGCTTGCAAACCGTGGCGCTCAACCTAGGTGTCGTGGGGATCATGACTGCAATAGGAAGGCTTGATGGAGTTGCTGGGGATATTCCTTCTGGGCTCCTGCTTTGGTGTCTTGCCCCCTAGTCCTCAATCTCTAAGGGGCATTGCCCCTCCTTGGAGCACCTAGATTGACATGAAAAAGACAGGGACTTTGCCAATGTTGTGGTGACGGGGGCTACACGCATTGGAAAGCTCCCAAGCACACAACGCAGCTGAATGCTGCCTGAGATTGCTTCAAAAACCTTCCACTCTTCACAAGGCCTGAGGGCCCGAGGCAGACTCAGGCCAGTTCCTGGGCTTTTCGGTTGGGTGAACGAAGCGTCTTGCACCATGACTGGGAAAGTCCTGTTGAGGCCACTCTTACCTTGAAGGCATAATATAACAATCTACCTTCCTCTGCTCGGTAGCGGATCCTTTGCTCGGGTAAGCTGAGATGTCCTACAGCATTTGACGTGCCATTAAAGCCAACGCAGACGTGGTCAAAAAGGAAAGGTAAACAAGGGCCTGGCCCGTACGGGGATCGAACCCGCGACCTTGGCGTTATTAGCACCACGCTCTAACCAACTGAGCTAACCGGCCACCTTTGGCCATGGTACTCACTCCTGTCACAGGATCGCGCGGGTCACCTCAAATGGTCCAGAAAATGTTCTCGTTTTAGGGTTGACTCGGAGGCCTTGCTTGGAAAAAAAAAGAAACGCCATCTCCCCGTCGGGGAATTGAACCCCGGTCTCCCGCGTGACAGGCGGGGATACTGACCACTATACTAACGAGGACTGCTTGCAAACTGTGGCGCTCAACCTAGGTGTCGTGGGGATCATGACTGCAATAGGAAGGCTTGATGGAGTTGCTGGGGATATTCCTTCTGGGCTCCTGCTTTGGTGTCTTGCCCCCTAGTCCTCAATCTCTAAGGGGCATTGCCCCTCCTTGGAGCACCTAGATTGACATGAAAAAGACAGGGACTTTGCCAATGTTGTGGTGACGGGGGCTACACGCATTGGAAAGCTCCCAAGCACACAACGCAGCTGAATGCTGCCTGAGATTGCTTCAAAAACCTTCCACTCTTCACAAGGCCTGAGGGCCCGAGGCAGACTCAGGCCAGTTCCTGGGCTTTTCGGTTGGGTGAACGAAGCGTCTTGCACCATGACTGGGAAAGTCCTGTTGAGGCCACTCTTACCTTGAAGGCATAATATAACAATCTACCTTCCTCTGCTCGGTAGCGGATCCTTTGCTCGGGTAAGCTGAGATGTCCTACAGCATTTGACGTGCCATTAAAGCCAACGCAGACGTGGTCAAAAAGGAAAGGTAAACAAGGGCCTGGCCCGTACGGGGATCGAACCCGCGACCTTGGCGTTATTAGCACCACGCTCTAACCAACTGAGCTAACCGGCCACCTTTGGCCATGGTACTCACTCCTGTCACAGGATCGCGCGGGTCACCTCAAATGGTCCAGAAAATGTTCTCGTTTTAGGGTTGACTCGGAGGCCGTGCTTGGAAAAAAAAGGAAACGCCATCTCCCCGTCGGGGAATTGAACCCCGGTCTCCCGCGTGACAGGCGGGGATACTGACCACTATACTAACGAGGACTGCTTGCAAACCGTGGCGCTCAACCTAGGTGTCGTGGGGATCATGACTGCAATAGGAAGGCTTGATGGAGTTGCTGGGGATATTCCTTCTGGGCTCCTGCTTTGGTGTCTTGCCCCCTAGTCCTCAATCTCTAAGGGGCATTGCCCCTCCTTGGAGCACCTAGATTGACATGAAAAAGACAGGGACTTTGCCAATGTTGTGGTGACGGGGGCTACACGCATTGGAAAGCTCCCAAGCACACAACGCAGCTGAATGCTGCCTGAGATTGCTTCAAAAACCTTCCACTCTTCACAAGGCCTGAGGGCCCGAGGCAGACTCAGGCCAGTTCCTGGGCTTTTCGGTTGGGTGAACGAAGCGTCTTGCACCATGACTGGGAAAGTCCTGTTGAGGCCACTCTTACCTTGAAGGCATAATATAACAATCTACCTTCCTCTGCTCGGTAGCGGATCCTTTGCTCGGGTAAGCTGAGATGTCCTACAGCATTTGACGTGCCATTAAAGCCAACGCAGACGTGGTCAAAAAGGAAAGGTAAACAAGGGCCTGGCCCGTACGGGGATCGAACCCGCGACCTTGGCGTTATTAGCACCACGCTCTAACCAACTGAGCTAACCGGCCACCTTTGGCCATGGTACTCACTCCTGTCACAGGATCGCGCGGGTCACCTCAAATGGTCCAGAAAATGTTCTCGTTTTAGGGTTGACTCGGAGGCCGTGCTTGGAAAAAAAAGGAAACGCCATCTCCCCGTCGGGGAATTGAACCCCGGTCTCCCGCGTGACAGGCGGGGATACTGACCACTATACTAACGAGGACTGCTTGCAAACCGTGGCGCTCAACCTAGGTGTCGTGGGGATCATGACTGCAATAGGAAGGCTTGATGGAGTTGCTGGGGATATTCCTTCTGGGCTCCTGCTTTGGTGTCTTGCCCCCTAGTCCTCAATCTCTAAGGGGCATTGCCCCTCCTTGGAGCACCTAGATTGACATGAAAAAGACAGGGACTTTGCCAATGTTGTGGTGACGGGGGCTACACGCATTGGAAAGCTCCCAAGCACACAACGCAGCTGAATGCTGCCTGAGATTGCTTCAAAAACCTTCCACTCTTCACAAGGCCTGAGGGCCCGAGGCAGACTCAGGCCAGTTCCTGGGCTTTTCGGTTGGGTGAACGAAGCGTCTTGCACCATGACTGGGAAAGTCCTGTTGAGGCCACTCTTACCTTGAAGGCATAATATAACAATCTACCTTCCTCTGCTCGGTAGCGGATCCTTTGCTCGGGTAAGCTGAGATGTCCTACAGCATTTGACGTGCCATTAAAGCCAACGCAGACGTGGTCAAAAAGGAAAGGTAAACAAGGGCCTGGCCCGTACGGGGATCGAACCCGCGACCTTGGCGTTATTAGCACCACGCTCTAACCAACTGAGCTAACCGGCCACCTTTGGCCATGGTACTCACTCCTGTCACAGGATCGCGCGGGTCACCTCAAATGGTCCAGAAAATGTTCTCGTTTTAGGGTTGACTCGGAGGCCGTGCTTGGAAAAAAAAGGAAACGCCATCTCCCCGTCGGGGAATTGAACCCCGGTCTCCCGCGTGACAGGCGGGGATACTGACCACTATACTAACGAGGACTGCTTGCAAACCGTGGCGCTCAACCTAGGTGTCGTGGGGATCATGACTGCAATAGGAAGGCTTGATGGAGTTGCTGGGGATATTCCTTCTGGGCTCCTGCTTTGGTGTCTTGCCCCCTAGTCCTCAATCTCTAAGGGGCATTGCCCCTCCTTGGAGCACCTAGATTGACATGAAAAAGACAGGGACTTTGCCAATGTTGTGGTGACGGGGGCTACACGCATTGGAAAGCTCCCAAGCACACAACGCAGCTGAATGCTGCCTGAGATTGCTTCAAAAACCTTCCACTCTTCACAAGGCCTGAGGGCCCGAGGCAGACTCAGGCCAGTTCCTGGGCTTTTCGGTTGGGTGAACGAAGCGTCTTGCACCATGACTGGGAAAGTCCTGTTGAGGCCACTCTTACCTTGAAGGCATAATATAACAATCTACCTTCCTCTGCTCGGTAGCGGATCCTTTGCTCGGGTAAGCTGAGATGTCCTACAGCATTTGACGTGCCATTAAAGCCAACGCAGACGTGGTCAAAAAGGAAAGGTAAACAAGGGCCTGGCCCGTACGGGGATCGAACCCGCGACCTTGGCGTTATTAGCACCACGCTCTAACCAACTGAGCTAACCGGCCACCTTTGGTCATGGTACTCACTCCTGTCACAGGATCGCGCGGGTCACCTCAAATGGTCCAGAAAATGTTCTCGTTTTAGGGTTGACTCGGAGGCCGTGCTTGGAAAAAAAAGGAAACGCCATCTCCCCGTCGGGGAATTGAACCCCGGTCTCCCGCGTGACAGGCGGGGATACTGACCACTATACTAACGAGGACTGCTTGCAAACCGTGGCGCTCAACCTAGGTGTCGTGGGGATCATGACTGCAATAGGAAGGCTTGATGGAGTTGCTGGGGATATTCCTTCTGGGCTCCTGCTTTGGTGTCTTGCCCCCTAGTCCTCAATCTCTAAGGGGCATTGCCCCTCCTTGGAGCACCTAGATTGACATGAAAAAGACAGGGACTTTGCCAATGTTGTGGTGACGGGGGCTACACGCATTGGAAAGCTCCCAAGCACACAACGCAGCTGAATGCTGCCTGAGATTGCTTCAAAAACCTTCCACTCTTCACAAGGCCTGAGGGCCCGAGGCAGACTCAGGCCAGTTCCTGGGCTTTTCGGTTGGGTGAACGAAGCGTCTTGCACCATGACTGGGAAAGTCCTGTTGAGGCCACTCTTACCTTGAAGGCATAATATAACAATCTACCTTCCTCTGCTCGGTAGCGGATCCTTTGCTCGGGTAAGCTGAGATGTCCTACAGCATTTGACGTGCCATTAAAGCCAACGCAGACGTGGTCAAAAAGGAAAGGTAAACAAGGGCCTGGCCCGTACGGGGATCGAACCCGCGACCTTGGCGTTATTAGCACCACGCTCTAACCAACTGAGCTAACCGGCCACCTTTGGCCATGGTACTCACTCCTGTCACAGGATCGCGCGGGTCACCTCAAATGGTCCAGAAAATGTTCTCGTTTTAGGGTTGACTCGGAGGCCTTGCTTGGAAAAAAAAAGAAACGCCATCTCCCCGTCGGGGAATTGAACCCCGGTCTCCCGCGTGACAGGCGGGGATACTGACCACTATACTAACGAGGACTGCTTGCAAACTGTGGCGCTCAACCTAGGTGTCGTGGGGATCATGACTGCAATAGGAAGGCTTGATGGAGTTGCTGGGGATATTCCTTCTGGGCTCCTGCTTTGGTGTCTTGCCCCCTAGTCCTCAATCTCTAAGGGGCATTGCCCCTCCTTGGAGCACCTAGATTGACATGAAAAAGACAGGGACTTTGCCAATGTTGTGGTGACGGGGGCTACACGCATTGGAAAGCTCCCAAGCACACAACGCAGCTGAATGCTGCCTGAGATTGCTTCAAAAACCTTCCACTCTTCACAAGGCCTGAGGGCCCGAGGCAGACTCAGGCCAGTTCCTGGGCTTTTCGGTTGGGTGAACGAAGCGTCTTGCACCATGACTGGGAAAGTCCTGTTGAGGCCACTCTTACCTTGAAGGCATAATATAACAATCTACCTTCCTCTGCTCGGTAGCGGATCCTTTGCTCGGGTAAGCTGAGATGTCCTACAGCATTTGACGTGCCATTAAAGCCAACGCAGACGTGGTCAAAAAGGAAAGGTAAACAAGGGCCTGGCCCGTACGGGGATCGAACCCGCGACCTTGGCGTTATTAGCACCACGCTCTAACCAACTGAGCTAACCGGCCACCTTTGGCCATGGTACTCACTCCTGTCACAGGATCGCGCGGGTCACCTCAAATGGTCCAGAAAATGTTCTCGTTTTAGGGTTGACTCGGAGGCCGTGCTTGGAAAAAAAAGGAAACGCCATCTCCCCGTCGGGGAATTGAACCCCGGTCTCCCGCGTGACAGGCGGGGATACTGACCACTATACTAACGAGGACTGCTTGCAAACCGTGGCGCTCAACCTAGGTGTCGTGGGGATCATGACTGCAATAGGAAGGCTTGATGGAGTTGCTGGGGATATTCCTTCTGGGCTCCTGCTTTGGTGTCTTGCCCCCTAGTCCTCAATCTCTAAGGGGCATTGCCCCTCCTTGGAGCACCTAGATTGACATGAAAAAGACAGGGACTTTGCCAATGTTGTGGTGACGGGGGCTACACGCATTGGAAAGCTCCCAAGCACACAACGCAGCTGAATGCTGCCTGAGATTGCTTCAAAAACCTTCCACTCTTCACAAGGCCTGAGGGCCCGAGGCAGACTCAGGCCAGTTCCTGGGCTTTTCGGTTGGGTGAACGAAGCGTCTTGCACCATGACTGGGAAAGTCCTGTTGAGGCCACTCTTACCTTGAAGGCATAATATAACAATCTACCTTCCTCTGCTCGGTAGCGGATCCTTTGCTCGGGTAAGCTGAGATGTCCTACAGCATTTGACGTGCCATTAAAGCCAACGCAGACGTGGTCAAAAAGGAAAGGTAAACAAGGGCCTGGCCCGTACGGGGATCGAACCCGCGACCTTGGCGTTATTAGCACCACGCTCTAACCAACTGAGCTAACCGGCCACCTTTGGCCATGGTACTCACTCCTGTCACAGGATCGCGCGGGTCACCTCAAATGGTCCAGAAAATGTTCTCGTTTTAGGGTTGACTCGGAGGCCGTGCTTGGAAAAAAAAGGAAACGCCATCTCCCCGTCGGGGAATTGAACCCCGGTCTCCCGCGTGACAGGCGGGGATACTGACCACTATACTAACGAGGACTGCTTGCAAACCGTGGCGCTCAACCTAGGTGTCGTGGGGATCATGACTGCAATAGGAAGGCTTGATGGAGTTGCTGGGGATATTCCTTCTGGGCTCCTGCTTTGGTGTCTTGCCCCCTAGTCCTCAATCTCTAAGGGGCATTGCCCCTCCTTGGAGCACCTAGATTGACATGAAAAAGACAGGGACTTTGCCAATGTTGTGGTGACGGGGGCTACACGCATTGGAAAGCTCCCAAGCACACAACGCAGCTGAATGCTGCCTGAGATTGCTTCAAAAACCTTCCACTCTTCACAAGGCCTGAGGGCCCGAGGCAGACTCAGGCCAGTTCCTGGGCTTTTCGGTTGGGTGAACGAAGCGTCTTGCACCATGACTGGGAAAGTCCTGTTGAGGCCACTCTTACCTTGAAGGCATAATATAACAATCTACCTTCCTCTGCTCGGTAGCGGATCCTTTGCTCGGGTAAGCTGAGATGTCCTACAGCATTTGACGTGCCATTAAAGCCAACGCAGACGTGGTCAAAAAGGAAAGGTAAACAAGGGCCTGGCCCGTACGGGGATCGAACCCGCGACCTTGGCGTTATTAGCACCACGCTCTAACCAACTGAGCTAACCGGCCACCTTTGGCCATGGTACTCACTCCTGTCACAGGATCGCGCGGGTCACCTCAAATGGTCCAGAAAATGTTCTCGTTTTAGGGTTGACTCGGAGGCCTTGCTTGGAAAAAAAAAGAAACGCCATCTCCCCGTCGGGGAATTGAACCCCGGTCTCCCGCGTGACAGGCGGGGATACTGACCACTATACTAACGAGGACTGCTTGCAAACTGTGGCGCTCAACCTAGGTGTCGTGGGGATCATGACTGCAATAGGAAGGCTTGATGGAGTTGCTGGGGATATTCCTTCTGGGCTCCTGCTTTGGTGTCTTGCCCCCTAGTCCTCAATCTCTAAGGGGCATTGCCCCTCCTTGGAGCACCTAGATTGACATGAAAAAGACAGGGACTTTGCCAATGTTGTGGTGACGGGGGCTACACGCATTGGAAAGCTCCCAAGCACACAACGCAGCTGAATGCTGCCTGAGATTGCTTCAAAAACCTTCCACTCTTCACAAGGCCTGAGGGCCCGAGGCAGACTCAGGCCAGTTCCTGGGCTTTTCGGTTGGGTGAACGAAGCGTCTTGCACCATGACTGGGAAAGTCCTGTTGAGGCCACTCTTACCTTGAAGGCATAATATAACAATCTACCTTCCTCTGCTCGGTAGCGGATCCTTTGCTCGGGTAAGCTGAGATGTCCTACAGCATTTGACGTGCCATTAAAGCCAACGCAGACGTGGTCAAAAAGGAAAGGTAAACAAGGGCCTGGCCCGTACGGGGATCGAACCCGCGACCTTGGCGTTATTAGCACCACGCTCTAACCAACTGAGCTAACCGGCCACCTTTGGCCATGGTACTCACTCCTGTCACAGGATCGCGCGGGTCACCTCAAATGGTCCAGAAAATGTTCTCGTTTTAGGGTTGACTCGGAGGCCGTGCTTGGAAAAAAAAGGAAACGCCATCTCCCCGTCGGGGAATTGAACCCCGGTCTCCCGCGTGACAGGCGGGGATACTGACCACTATACTAACGAGGACTGCTTGCAAACCGTGGCGCTCAACCTAGGTGTCGTGGGGATCATGACTGCAATAGGAAGGCTTGATGGAGTTGCTGGGGATATTCCTTCTGGGCTCCTGCTTTGGTGTCTTGCCCCCTAGTCCTCAATCTCTAAGGGGCATTGCCCCTCCTTGGAGCACCTAGATTGACATGAAAAAGACAGGGACTTTGCCAATGTTGTGGTGACGGGGGCTACACGCATTGGAAAGCTCCCAAGCACACAACGCAGCTGAATGCTGCCTGAGATTGCTTCAAAAACCTTCCACTCTTCACAAGGCCTGAGGGCCCGAGGCAGACTCAGGCCAGTTCCTGGGCTTTTCGGTTGGGTGAACGAAGCGTCTTGCACCATGACTGGGAAAGTCCTGTTGAGGCCACTCTTACCTTGAAGGCATAATATAACAATCTACCTTCCTCTGCTCGGTAGCGGATCCTTTGCTCGGGTAAGCTGAGATGTCCTACAGCATTTGACGTGCCATTAAAGCCAACGCAGACGTGGTCAAAAAGGAAAGGTAAACAAGGGCCTGGCCCGTACGGGGATCGAACCCGCGACCTTGGCGTTATTAGCACCACGCTCTAACCAACTGAGCTAACCGGCCACCTTTGGCCATGGTACTCACTCCTGTCACAGGATCGCGCGGGTCACCTCAAATGGTCCAGAAAATGTTCTCGTTTTAGGGTTGACTCGGAGGCCGTGCTTGGAAAAAAAAGGAAACGCCATCTCCCCGTCGGGGAATTGAACCCCGGTCTCCCGCGTGACAGGCGGGGATACTGACCACTATACTAACGAGGACTGCTTGCAAACCGTGGCGCTCAACCTAGGTGTCGTGGGGATCATGACTGCAATAGGAAGGCTTGATGGAGTTGCTGGGGATATTCCTTCTGGGCTCCTGCTTTGGTGTCTTGCCCCCTAGTCCTCAATCTCTAAGGGGCATTGCCCCTCCTTGGAGCACCTAGATTGACATGAAAAAGACAGGGACTTTGCCAATGTTGTGGTGACGGGGGCTACACGCATTGGAAAGCTCCCAAGCACACAACGCAGCTGAATGCTGCCTGAGATTGCTTCAAAAACCTTCCACTCTTCACAAGGCCTGAGGGCCCGAGGCAGACTCAGGCCAGTTCCTGGGCTTTTCGGTTGGGTGAACGAAGCGTCTTGCACCATGACTGGGAAAGTCCTGTTGAGGCCACTCTTACCTTGAAGGCATAATATAACAATCTACCTTCCTCTGCTCGGTAGCGGATCCTTTGCTCGGGTAAGCTGAGATGTCCTACAGCATTTGACGTGCCATTAAAGCCAACGCAGACGTGGTCAAAAAGGAAAGGTAAACAAGGGCCTGGCCCGTACGGGGATCGAACCCGCGACCTTGGCGTTATTAGCACCACGCTCTAACCAACTGAGCTAACCGGCCACCTTTGGCCATGGTACTCACTCCTGTCACAGGATCGCGCGGGTCACCTCAAATGGTCCAGAAAATGTTCTCGTTTTAGGGTTGACTCGGAGGCCGTGCTTGGAAAAAAAAGGAAACGCCATCTCCCCGTCGGGGAATTGAACCCCGGTCTCCCGCGTGACAGGCGGGGATACTGACCACTATACTAACGAGGACTGCTTGCAAACCGTGGCGCTCAACCTAGGTGTCGTGGGGATCATGACTGCAATAGGAAGGCTTGATGGAGTTGCTGGGGATATTCCTTCTGGGCTCCTGCTTTGGTGTCTTGCCCCCTAGTCCTCAATCTCTAAGGGGCATTGCCCCTCCTTGGAGCACCTAGATTGACATGAAAAAGACAGGGACTTTGCCAATGTTGTGGTGACGGGGGCTACACGCATTGGAAAGCTCCCAAGCACACAACGCAGCTGAATGCTGCCTGAGATTGCTTCAAAAACCTTCCACTCTTCACAAGGCCTGAGGGCCCGAGGCAGACTCAGGCCAGTTCCTGGGCTTTTCGGTTGGGTGAACGAAGCGTCTTGCACCATGACTGGGAAAGTCCTGTTGAGGCCACTCTTACCTTGAAGGCATAATATAACAATCTACCTTCCTCTGCTCGGTAGCGGATCCTTTGCTCGGGTAAGCTGAGATGTCCTACAGCATTTGACGTGCCATTAAAGCCAACGCAGACGTGGTCAAAAAGGAAAGGTAAACAAGGGCCTGGCCCGTACGGGGATCGAACCCGCGACCTTGGCGTTATTAGCACCACGCTCTAACCAACTGAGCTAACCGGCCACCTTTGGCCATGGTACTCACTCCTGTCACAGGATCGCGCGGGTCACCTCAAATGGTCCAGAAAATGTTCTCGTTTTAGGGTTGACTCGGAGGCCGTGCTTGGAAAAAAAAGGAAACGCCATCTCCCCGTCGGGGAATTGAACCCCGGTCTCCCGCGTGACAGGCGGGGATACTGACCACTATACTAACGAGGACTGCTTGCAAACCGTGGCGCTCAACCTAGGTGTCGTGGGGATCATGACTGCAATAGGAAGGCTTGATGGAGTTGCTGGGGATATTCCTTCTGGGCTCCTGCTTTGGTGTCTTGCCCCCTAGTCCTCAATCTCTAAGGGGCATTGCCCCTCCTTGGAGCACCTAGATTGACATGAAAAAGACAGGGACTTTGCCAATGTTGTGGTGACGGGGGCTACACGCATTGGAAAGCTCCCAAGCACACAACGCAGCTGAATGCTGCCTGAGATTGCTTCAAAAACCTTCCACTCTTCACAAGGCCTGAGGGCCCGAGGCAGACTCAGGCCAGTTCCTGGGCTTTTCGGTTGGGTGAACGAAGCGTCTTGCACCATGACTGGGAAAGTCCTGTTGAGGCCACTCTTACCTTGAAGGCATAATATAACAATCTACCTTCCTCTGCTCGGTAGCGGATCCTTTGCTCGGGTAAGCTGAGATGTCCTACAGCATTTGACGTGCCATTAAAGCCAACGCAGACGTGGTCAAAAAGGAAAGGTAAACAAGGGCCTGGCCCGTACGGGGATCGAACCCGCGACCTTGGCGTTATTAGCACCACGCTCTAACCAACTGAGCTAACCGGCCACCTTTGGCCATGGTACTCACTCCTGTCACAGGATCGCGCGGGTCACCTCAAATGGTCCAGAAAATGTTCTCGTTTTAGGGTTGACTCGGAGGCCGTGCTTGGAAAAAAAAGGAAACGCCATCTCCCCGTCGGGGAATTGAACCCCGGTCTCCCGCGTGACAGGCGGGGATACTGACCACTATACTAACGAGGACTGCTTGCAAACCGTGGCGCTCAACCTAGGTGTCGTGGGGATCATGACTGCAATAGGAAGGCTTGATGGAGTTGCTGGGGATATTCCTTCTGGGCTCCTGCTTTGGTGTCTTGCCCCCTAGTCCTCAATCTCTAAGGGGCATTGCCCCTCCTTGGAGCACCTAGATTGACATGAAAAAGACAGGGACTTTGCCAATGTTGTGGTGACGGGGGCTACACGCATTGGAAAGCTCCCAAGCACACAACGCAGCTGAATGCTGCCTGAGATTGCTTCAAAAACCTTCCACTCTTCACAAGGCCTGAGGGCCCGAGGCAGACTCAGGCCAGTTCCTGGGCTTTTCGGTTGGGTGAACGAAGCGTCTTGCACCATGACTGGGAAAGTCCTGTTGAGGCCACTCTTACCTTGAAGGCATAATATAACAATCTACCTTCCTCTGCTCGGTAGCGGATCCTTTGCTCGGGTAAGCTGAGATGTCCTACAGCATTTGACGTGCCATTAAAGCCAACGCAGACGTGGTCAAAAAGGAAAGGTAAACAAGGGCCTGGCCCGTACGGGGATCGAACCCGCGACCTTGGCGTTATTAGCACCACGCTCTAACCAACTGAGCTAACCGGCCACCTTTGGCCATGGTACTCACTCCTGTCACAGGATCGCGCGGGTCACCTCAAATGGTCCAGAAAATGTTCTCGTTTTAGGGTTGACTCGGAGGCCGTGCTTGGAAAAAAAAGGAAACGCCATCTCCCCGTCGGGGAATTGAACCCCGGTCTCCCGCGTGACAGGCGGGGATACTGACCACTATACTAACGAGGACTGCTTGCAAACCGTGGCGCTCAACCTAGGTGTCGTGGGGATCATGACTGCAATAGGAAGGCTTGATGGAGTTGCTGGGGATATTCCTTCTGGGCTCCTGCTTTGGTGTCTTGCCCCCTAGTCCTCAATCTCTAAGGGGCATTGCCCCTCCTTGGAGCACCTAGATTGACATGAAAAAGACAGGGACTTTGCCAATGTTGTGGTGACGGGGGCTACACGCATTGGAAAGCTCCCAAGCACACAACGCAGCTGAATGCTGCCTGAGATTGCTTCAAAAACCTTCCACTCTTCACAAGGCCTGAGGGCCCGAGGCAGACTCAGGCCAGTTCCTGGGCTTTTCGGTTGGGTGAACGAAGCGTCTTGCACCATGACTGGGAAAGTCCTGTTGAGGCCACTCTTACCTTGAAGGCATAATATAACAATCTACCTTCCTCTGCTCGGTAGCGGATCCTTTGCTCGGGTAAGCTGAGATGTCCTACAGCATTTGACGTGCCATTAAAGCCAACGCAGACGTGGTCAAAAAGGAAAGGTAAACAAGGGCCTGGCCCGTACGGGGATCGAACCCGCGACCTTGGCGTTATTAGCACCACGCTCTAACCAACTGAGCTAACCGGCCACCTTTGGCCATGGTACTCACTCCTGTCACAGGATCGCGCGGGTCACCTCAAATGGTCCAGAAAATGTTCTCGTTTTAGGGTTGACTCGGAGGCCGTGCTTGGAAAAAAAAGGAAACGCCATCTCCCCGTCGGGGAATTGAACCCCGGTCTCCCGCGTGACAGGCGGGGATACTGACCACTATACTAACGAGGACTGCTTGCAAACCGTGGCGCTCAACCTAGGTGTCGTGGGGATCATGACTGCAATAGGAAGGCTTGATGGAGTTGCTGGGGATATTCCTTCTGGGCTCCTGCTTTGGTGTCTTGCCCCCTAGTCCTCAATCTCTAAGGGGCATTGCCCCTCCTTGGAGCACCTAGATTGACATGAAAAAGACAGGGACTTTGCCAATGTTGTGGTGACGGGGGCTACACGCATTGGAAAGCTCCCAAGCACACAACGCAGCTGAATGCTGCCTGAGATTGCTTCAAAAACCTTCCACTCTTCACAAGGCCTGAGGGCCCGAGGCAGACTCAGGCCAGTTCCTGGGCTTTTCGGTTGGGTGAACGAAGCGTCTTGCACCATGACTGGGAAAGTCCTGTTGAGGCCACTCTTACCTTGAAGGCATAATATAACAATCTACCTTCCTCTGCTCGGTAGCGGATCCTTTGCTCGGGTAAGCTGAGATGTCCTACAGCATTTGACGTGCCATTAAAGCCAACGCAGACGTGGTCAAAAAGGAAAGGTAAACAAGGGCCTGGCCCGTACGGGGATCGAACCCGCGACCTTGGCGTTATTAGCACCACGCTCTAACCAACTGAGCTAACCGGCCACCTTTGGCCATGGTACTCACTCCTGTCACAGGATCGCGCGGGTCACCTCAAATGGTCCAGAAAATGTTCTCGTTTTAGGGTTGACTCGGAGGCCGTGCTTGGAAAAAAAAGGAAACGCCATCTCCCCGTCGGGGAATTGAACCCCGGTCTCCCGCGTGACAGGCGGGGATACTGACCACTATACTAACGAGGACTGCTTGCAAACCGTGGCGCTCAACCTAGGTGTCGTGGGGATCATGACTGCAATAGGAAGGCTTGATGGAGTTGCTGGGGATATTCCTTCTGGGCTCCTGCTTTGGTGTCTTGCCCCCTAGTCCTCAATCTCTAAGGGGCATTGCCCCTCCTTGGAGCACCTAGATTGACATGAAAAAGACAGGGACTTTGCCAATGTTGTGGTGACGGGGGCTACACGCATTGGAAAGCTCCCAAGCACACAACGCAGCTGAATGCTGCCTGAGATTGCTTCAAAAACCTTCCACTCTTCACAAGGCCTGAGGGCCCGAGGCAGACTCAGGCCAGTTCCTGGGCTTTTCGGTTGGGTGAACGAAGCGTCTTGCACCATGACTGGGAAAGTCCTGTTGAGGCCACTCTTACCTTGAAGGCATAATATAACAATCTACCTTCCTCTGCTCGGTAGCGGATCCTTTGCTCGGGTAAGCTGAGATGTCCTACAGCATTTGACGTGCCATTAAAGCCAACGCAGACGTGGTCAAAAAGGAAAGGTAAACAAGGGCCTGGCCCGTACGGGGATCGAACCCGCGACCTTGGCGTTATTAGCACCACGCTCTAACCAACTGAGCTAACCGGCCACCTTTGGCCATGGTACTCACTCCTGTCACAGGATCGCGCGGGTCACCTCAAATGGTCCAGAAAATGTTCTCGTTTTAGGGTTGACTCGGAGGCCTTGCTTGGAAAAAAAAAGAAACGCCATCTCCCCGTCGGGGAATTGAACCCCGGTCTCCCGCGTGACAGGCGGGGATACTGACCACTATACTAACGAGGACTGCTTGCAAACTGTGGCGCTCAACCTAGGTGTCGTGGGGATCATGACTGCAATAGGAAGGCTTGATGGAGTTGCTGGGGATATTCCTTCTGGGCTCCTGCTTTGGTGTCTTGCCCCCTAGTCCTCAATCTCTAAGGGGCATTGCCCCTCCTTGGAGCACCTAGATTGACATGAAAAAGACAGGGACTTTGCCAATGTTGTGGTGACGGGGGCTACACGCATTGGAAAGCTCCCAAGCACACAACGCAGCTGAATGCTGCCTGAGATTGCTTCAAAAACCTTCCACTCTTCACAAGGCCTGAGGGCCCGAGGCAGACTCAGGCCAGTTCCTGGGCTTTTCGGTTGGGTGAACGAAGCGTCTTGCACCATGACTGGGAAAGTCCTGTTGAGGCCACTCTTACCTTGAAGGCATAATATAACAATCTACCTTCCTCTGCTCGGTAGCGGATCCTTTGCTCGGGTAAGCTGAGATGTCCTACAGCATTTGACGTGCCATTAAAGCCAACGCAGACGTGGTCAAAAAGGAAAGGTAAACAAGGGCCTGGCCCGTACGGGGATCGAACCCGCGACCTTGGCGTTATTAGCACCACGCTCTAACCAACTGAGCTAACCGGCCACCTTTGGCCATGGTACTCACTCCTGTCACAGGATCGCGCGGGTCACCTCAAATGGTCCAGAAAATGTTCTCGTTTTAGGGTTGACTCGGAGGCCTTGCTTGGAAAAAAAAGGAAACGCCATCTCCCCGTCGGGGAATTGAACCCCGGTCTCCCGCGTGACAGGCGGGGATACTGACCACTATACTAACGAGGACTGCTTGCAAACCGTGGCGCTCAACCTAGGTGTCGTGGGGATCATGACTGCAATAGGAAGGCTTGATGGAGTTGCTGGGGATATTCCTTCTGGGCTCCTGCTTTGGTGTCTTGCCCCCTAGTCCTCAATCTCTAAGGGGCATTGCCCCTCCTTGGAGCACCTAGATTGACATGAAAAAGACAGGGACTTTGCCAATGTTGTGGTGACGGGGGCTACACGCATTGGAAAGCTCCCAAGCACACAACGCAGCTGAATGCTGCCTGAGATTGCTTCAAAAACCTTCCACTCTTCACAAGGCCTGAGGGCCCGAGGCAGACTCAGGCCAGTTCCTGGGCTTTTCGGTTGGGTGAACGAAGCGTCTTGCACCATGACTGGGAAAGTCCTGTTGAGGCCACTCTTACCTTGAAGGCATAATATAACAATCTACCTTCCTCTGCTCGGTAGCGGATCCTTTGCTCGGGTAAGCTGAGATGTCCTACAGCATTTGACGTGCCATTAAAGCCAACGCAGACGTGGTCAAAAAGGAAAGGTAAACAAGGGCCTGGCCCGTACGGGGATCGAACCCGCGACCTTGGCGTTATTAGCACCACGCTCTAACCAACTGAGCTAACCGGCCACCTTTGGCCATGGTACTCACTCCTGTCACAGGATCGCGCGGGTCACCTCAAATGGTCCAGAAAATGTTCTCGTTTTAGGGTTGACTCGGAGGCCGTGCTTGGAAAAAAAAGGAAACGCCATCTCCCCGTCGGGGAATTGAACCCCGGTCTCCCGCGTGACAGGCGGGGATACTGACCACTATACTAACGAGGACTGCTTGCAAACCGTGGCGCTCAACCTAGGTGTCGTGGGGATCATGACTGCAATAGGAAGGCTTGATGGAGTTGCTGGGGATATTCCTTCTGGGCTCCTGCTTTGGTGTCTTGCCCCCTAGTCCTCAATCTCTAAGGGGCATTGCCCCTCCTTGGAGCACCTAGATTGACATGAAAAAGACAGGGACTTTGCCAATGTTGTGGTGACGGGGGCTACACGCATTGGAAAGCTCCCAAGCACACAACGCAGCTGAATGCTGCCTGAGATTGCTTCAAAAACCTTCCACTCTTCACAAGGCCTGAGGGCCCGAGGCAGACTCAGGCCAGTTCCTGGGCTTTTCGGTTGGGTGAACGAAGCGTCTTGCACCATGACTGGGAAAGTCCTGTTGAGGCCACTCTTACCTTGAAGGCATAATATAACAATCTACCTTCCTCTGCTCGGTAGCGGATCCTTTGCTCGGGTAAGCTGAGATGTCCTACAGCATTTGACGTGCCATTAAAGCCAACGCAGACGTGGTCAAAAAGGAAAGGTAAACAAGGGCCTGGCCCGTACGGGGATCGAACCCGCGACCTTGGCGTTATTAGCACCATGCTCTAACCAACTGAGCTAACCGGCCACCTTTGGCCATGGTACTCACTCCTGTCACAGGATCGCGCGGGTCACCTCAAATGGTCCAGAAAATGTTCTCGTTTTAGGGTTGACTCGGAGGCCGTGCTTGGAAAAAAAAGGAAACGCCATCTCCCCGTCGGGGAATTGAACCCCGGTCTCCCGCGTGACAGGCGGGGATACTGACCACTATACTAACGAGGACTGCTTGCAAACCGTGGCGCTCAACCTAGGTGTCGTGGGGATCATGACTGCAATAGGAAGGCTTGATGGAGTTGCTGGGGATATTCCTTCTGGGCTCCTGCTTTGGTGTCTTGCCCCCTAGTCCTCAATCTCTAAGGGGCATTGCCCCTCCTTGGAGCACCTAGATTGACATGAAAAAGACAGGGACTTTGCCAATGTTGTGGTGACGGGGGCTACACGCATTGGAAAGCTCCCAAGCACACAACGCAGCTGAATGCTGCCTGAGATTGCTTCAAAAACCTTCCACTCTTCACAAGGCCTGAGGGCCCGAGGCAGACTCAGGCCAGTTCCTGGGCTTTTCGGTTGGGTGAACGAAGCGTCTTGCACCATGACTGGGAAAGTCCTGTTGAGGCCACTCTTACCTTGAAGGCATAATATAACAATCTACCTTCCTCTGCTCGGTAGCGGATCCTTTGCTCGGGTAAGCTGAGATGTCCTACAGCATTTGACGTGCCATTAAAGCCAACGCAGACGTGGTCAAAAAGGAAAGGTAAACAAGGGCCTGGCCCGTACGGGGATCGAACCCGCGACCTTGGCGTTATTAGCACCACGCTCTAACCAACTGAGCTAACCGGCCACCTTTGGCCATGGTACTCACTCCTGTCACAGGATCGCGCGGGTCACCTCAAATGGTCCAGAAAATGTTCTCGTTTTAGGGTTGACTCGGAGGCCTTGCTTGGAAAAAAAAAGAAACGCCATCTCCCCGTCGGGGAATTGAACCCCGGTCTCCCGCGTGACAGGCGGGGATACTGACCACTATACTAACGAGGACTGCTTGCAAACCGTGGCGCTCAACCTAGGTGTCGTGGGGATCATGACTGCAATAGGAAGGCTTGATGGAGTTGCTGGGGATATTCCTTCTGGGCTCCTGCTTTGGTGTCTTGCCCCCTAGTCCTCAATCTCTAAGGGGCATTGCCCCTCCTTGGAGCACCTAGATTGACATGAAAAAGACAGGGACTTTGCCAATGTTGTGGTGACGGGGGCTACACGCATTGGAAAGCTCCCAAGCACACAACGCAGCTGAATGCTGCCTGAGATTGCTTCAAAAACCTTCCACTCTTCACAAGGCCTGAGGGCCCGAGGCAGACTCAGGCCAGTTCCTGGGCTTTTCGGTTGGGTGAACGAAGCGTCTTGCACCATGACTGGGAAAGTCCTGTTGAGGCCACTCTTACCTTGAAGGCATAATATAACAATCTACCTTCCTCTGCTCGGTAGCGGATCCTTTGCTCGGGTAAGCTGAGATGTCCTACAGCATTTGACGTGCCATTAAAGCCAACGCAGACGTGGTCAAAAAGGAAAGGTAAACAAGGGCCTGGCCCGTACGGGGATCGAACCCGCGACCTTGGCGTTATTAGCACCACGCTCTAACCAACTGAGCTAACCGGCCACCTTTGGCCATGGTACTCACTCCTGTCACAGGATCGCGCGGGTCACCTCAAATGGTCCAGAAAATGTTCTCGTTTTAGGGTTGACTCGGAGGCCTTGCTTGGAAAAAAAAAGAAACGCCATCTCCCCGTCGGGGAATTGAACCCCGGTCTCCCGCGTGACAGGCGGGGATACTGACCACTATACTAACGAGGACTGCTTGCAAACTGTGGCGCTCAACCTAGGTGTCGTGGGGATCATGACTGCAATAGGAAGGCTTGATGGAGTTGCTGGGGATATTCCTTCTGGGCTCCTGCTTTGGTGTCTTGCCCCCTAGTCCTCAATCTCTAAGGGGCATTGCCCCTCCTTGGAGCACCTAGATTGACATGAAAAAGACAGGGACTTTGCCAATGTTGTGGTGACGGGGGCTACACGCATTGGAAAGCTCCCAAGCACACAACGCAGCTGAATGCTGCCTGAGATTGCTTCAAAAACCTTCCACTCTTCACAAGGCCTGAGGGCCCGAGGCAGACTCAGGCCAGTTCCTGGGCTTTTCGGTTGGGTGAACGAAGCGTCTTGCACCATGACTGGGAAAGTCCTGTTGAGGCCACTCTTACCTTGAAGGCATAATATAACAATCTACCTTCCTCTGCTCGGTAGCGGATCCTTTGCTCGGGTAAGCTGAGATGTCCTACAGCATTTGACGTGCCATTAAAGCCAACGCAGACGTGGTCAAAAAGGAAAGGTAAACAAGGGCCTGGCCCGTACGGGGATCGAACCCGCGACCTTGGCGTTATTAGCACCACGCTCTAACCAACTGAGCTAACCGGCCACCTTTGGCCATGGTACTCACTCCTGTCACAGGATCGCGCGGGTCACCTCAAATGGTCCAGAAAATGTTCTCGTTTTAGGGTTGACTCGGAGGCCGTGCTTGGAAAAAAAAGGAAACGCCATCTCCCCGTCGGGGAATTGAACCCCGGTCTCCCGCGTGACAGGCGGGGATACTGACCACTATACTAACGAGGACTGCTTGCAAACCGTGGCGCTCAACCTAGGTGTCGTGGGGATCATGACTGCAATAGGAAGGCTTGATGGAGTTGCTGGGGATATTCCTTCTGGGCTCCTGCTTTGGTGTCTTGCCCCCTAGTCCTCAATCTCTAAGGGGCATTGCCCCTCCTTGGAGCACCTAGATTGACATGAAAAAGACAGGGACTTTGCCAATGTTGTGGTGACGGGGGCTACACGCATTGGAAAGCTCCCAAGCACACAACGCAGCTGAATGCTGCCTGAGATTGCTTCAAAAACCTTCCACTCTTCACAAGGCCTGAGGGCCCGAGGCAGACTCAGGCCAGTTCCTGGGCTTTTCGGTTGGGTGAACGAAGCGTCTTGCACCATGACTGGGAAAGTCCTGTTGAGGCCACTCTTACCTTGAAGGCATAATATAACAATCTACCTTCCTCTGCTCGGTAGCGGATCCTTTGCTCGGGTAAGCTGAGATGTCCTACAGCATTTGACGTGCCATTAAAGCCAACGCAGACGTGGTCAAAAAGGAAAGGTAAACAAGGGCCTGGCCCGTACGGGGATCGAACCCGCGACCTTGGCGTTATTAGCACCACGCTCTAACCAACTGAGCTAACCGGCCACCTTTGGCCATGGTACTCACTCCTGTCACAGGATCGCGCGGGTCACCTCAAATGGTCCAGAAAATGTTCTCGTTTTAGGGTTGACTCGGAGGCCGTGCTTGGAAAAAAAAGGAAACGCCATCTCCCCGTCGGGGAATTGAACCCCGGTCTCCCGCGTGACAGGCGGGGATACTGACCACTATACTAACGAGGACTGCTTGCAAACCGTGGCGCTCAACCTAGGTGTCGTGGGGATCATGACTGCAATAGGAAGGCTTGATGGAGTTGCTGGGGATATTCCTTCTGGGCTCCTGCTTTGGTGTCTTGCCCCCTAGTCCTCAATCTCTAAGGGGCATTGCCCCTCCTTG
Organism: Gastrophryne carolinensis; assembly: GCA_027917425.1. Lineage (NCBI taxonomy): Eukaryota > Metazoa > Chordata > Amphibia > Anura > Microhylidae > Gastrophryne > Gastrophryne carolinensis. Next base: position 10,720 of record JAQIHN010000202.1, on the reverse strand, counting down.
GAGCACCTAGATTGACATGAAAAAGACAGGGACTTTGCCAATGTTGTGGTGACGGGGGCTACACGCATTGGAAAGCTCCCAAGCACACAACGCAGCTGAATGCTGCCTGAGATTGCTTCAAAAACCTTCCACTCTTCACAAGGCCTGAGGGCCCGAGGCAGACTCAGGCCAGTTCCTGGGCTTTTCGGTTGGGTGAACGAAGCGTCTTGCACCATGACTGGGAAAGTCCTGTTGAGGCCACTCTTACCTTGAAGGCATAATATAACAATCTACCTTCCTCTGCTCGGTAGCGGATCCTTTGCTCGGGTAAGCTGAGATGTCCTACAGCATTTGACGTGCCATTAAAGCCAACGCAGACGTGGTCAAAAAGGAAAGGTAAACAAGGGCCTGGCCCGTACGGGGATCGAACCCGCGACCTTGGCGTTATTAGCACCACGCTCTAACCAACTGAGCTAACCGGCCACCTTTGGCCATGGTACTCACTCCTGTCACAGGATCGCGCGGGTCACCTCAAATGGTCCAGAAAATGTTCTCGTTTTAGGGTTGACTCGGAGGCCGTGCTTGGAAAAAAAAGGAAACGCCATCTCCCCGTCGGGGAATTGAACCCCGGTCTCCCGCGTGACAGGCGGGGATACTGACCACTATACTAACGAGGACTGCTTGCAAACCGTGGCGCTCAACCTAGGTGTCGTGGGGATCATGACTGCAATAGGAAGGCTTGATGGAGTTGCTGGGGATATTCCTTCTGGGCTCCTGCTTTGGTGTCTTGCCCCCTAGTCCTCAATCTCTAAGGGGCATTGCCCCTCCTTGGAGCACCTAGATTGACATGAAAAAGACAGGGACTTTGCCAATGTTGTGGTGACGGGGGCTACACGCATTGGAAAGCTCCCAAGCACACAACGCAGCTGAATGCTGCCTGAGATTGCTTCAAAAACCTTCCACTCTTCACAAGGCCTGAGGGCCCGAGGCAGACTCAGGCCAGTTCCTGGGCTTTTCGGTTGGGTGAACGAAGCGTCTTGCACCATGACTGGGAAAGTCCTGTTGAGGCCACTCTTACCTTGAAGGCATAATATAACAATCTACCTTCCTCTGCTCGGTAGCGGATCCTTTGCTCGGGTAAGCTGAGATGTCCTACAGCATTTGACGTGCCATTAAAGCCAACGCAGACGTGGTCAAAAAGGAAAGGTAAACAAGGGCCTGGCCCGTACGGGGATCGAACCCGCGACCTTGGCGTTATTAGCACCACGCTCTAACCAACTGAGCTAACCGGCCACCTTTGGCCATGGTACTCACTCCTGTCACAGGATCGCGCGGGTCACCTCAAATGGTCCAGAAAATGTTCTCGTTTTAGGGTTGACTCGGAGGCCGTGCTTGGAAAAAAAAGGAAACGCCATCTCCCCGTCGGGGAATTGAACCCCGGTCTCCCGCGTGACAGGCGGGGATACTGACCACTATACTAACGAGGACTGCTTGCAAACCGTGGCGCTCAACCTAGGTGTCGTGGGGATCATGACTGCAATAGGAAGGCTTGATGGAGTTGCTGGGGATATTCCTTCTGGGCTCCTGCTTTGGTGTCTTGCCCCCTAGTCCTCAATCTCTAAGGGGCATTGCCCCTCCTTGGAGCACCTAGATTGACATGAAAAAGACAGGGACTTTGCCAATGTTGTGGTGACGGGGGCTACACGCATTGGAAAGCTCCCAAGCACACAACGCAGCTGAATGCTGCCTGAGATTGCTTCAAAAACCTTCCACTCTTCACAAGGCCTGAGGGCCCGAGGCAGACTCAGGCCAGTTCCTGGGCTTTTCGGTTGGGTGAACGAAGCGTCTTGCACCATGACTGGGAAAGTCCTGTTGAGGCCACTCTTACCTTGAAGGCATAATATAACAATCTACCTTCCTCTGCTCGGTAGCGGATCCTTTGCTCGGGTAAGCTGAGATGTCCTACAGCATTTGACGTGCCATTAAAGCCAACGCAGACGTGGTCAAAAAGGAAAGGTAAACAAGGGCCTGGCCCGTACGGGGATCGAACCCGCGACCTTGGCGTTATTAGCACCACGCTCTAACCAACTGAGCTAACCGGCCACCTTTGGCCATGGTACTCACTCCTGTCACAGGATCGCGCGGGTCACCTCAAATGGTCCAGAAAATGTTCTCGTTTTAGGGTTGACTCGGAGGCCGTGCTTGGAAAAAAAAGGAAACGCCATCTCCCCGTCGGGGAATTGAACCCCGGTCTCCCGCGTGACAGGCGGGGATACTGACCACTATACTAACGAGGACTGCTTGCAAACCGTGGCGCTCAACCTAGGTGTCGTGGGGATCATGACTGCAATAGGAAGGCTTGATGGAGTTGCTGGGGATATTCCTTCTGGGCTCCTGCTTTGGTGTCTTGCCCCCTAGTCCTCAATCTCTAAGGGGCATTGCCCCTCCTTGGAGCACCTAGATTGACATGAAAAAGACAGGGACTTTGCCAATGTTGTGGTGACGGGGGCTACACGCATTGGAAAGCTCCCAAGCACACAACGCAGCTGAATGCTGCCTGAGATTGCTTCAAAAACCTTCCACTCTTCACAAGGCCTGAGGGCCCGAGGCAGACTCAGGCCAGTTCCTGGGCTTTTCGGTTGGGTGAACGAAGCGTCTTGCACCATGACTGGGAAAGTCCTGTTGAGGCCACTCTTACCTTGAAGGCATAATATAACAATCTACCTTCCTCTGCTCGGTAGCGGATCCTTTGCTCGGGTAAGCTGAGATGTCCTACAGCATTTGACGTGCCATTAAAGCCAACGCAGACGTGGTCAAAAAGGAAAGGTAAACAAGGGCCTGGCCCGTACGGGGATCGAACCCGCGACCTTGGCGTTATTAGCACCACGCTCTAACCAACTGAGCTAACCGGCCACCTTTGGCCATGGTACTCACTCCTGTCACAGGATCGCGCGGGTCACCTCAAATGGTCCAGAAAATGTTCTCGTTTTAGGGTTGACTCGGAGGCCTTGCTTGGAAAAAAAAAGAAACGCCATCTCCCCGTCGGGGAATTGAACCCCGGTCTCCCGCGTGACAGGCGGGGATACTGACCACTATACTAACGAGGACTGCTTGCAAACTGTGGCGCTCAACCTAGGTGTCGTGGGGATCATGACTGCAATAGGAAGGCTTGATGGAGTTGCTGGGGATATTCCTTCTGGGCTCCTGCTTTGGTGTCTTGCCCCCTAGTCCTCAATCTCTAAGGGGCATTGCCCCTCCTTGGAGCACCTAGATTGACATGAAAAAGACAGGGACTTTGCCAATGTTGTGGTGACGGGGGCTACACGCATTGGAAAGCTCCCAAGCACACAACGCAGCTGAATGCTGCCTGAGATTGCTTCAAAAACCTTCCACTCTTCACAAGGCCTGAGGGCCCGAGGCAGACTCAGGCCAGTTCCTGGGCTTTTCGGTTGGGTGAACGAAGCGTCTTGCACCATGACTGGGAAAGTCCTGTTGAGGCCACTCTTACCTTGAAGGCATAATATAACAATCTACCTTCCTCTGCTCGGTAGCGGATCCTTTGCTCGGGTAAGCTGAGATGTCCTACAGCATTTGACGTGCCATTAAAGCCAACGCAGACGTGGTCAAAAAGGAAAGGTAAACAAGGGCCTGGCCCGTACGGGGATCGAACCCGCGACCTTGGCGTTATTAGCACCACGCTCTAACCAACTGAGCTAACCGGCCACCTTTGGCCATGGTACTCACTCCTGTCACAGGATCGCGCGGGTCACCTCAAATGGTCCAGAAAATGTTCTCGTTTTAGGGTTGACTCGGAGGCCTTGCTTGGAAAAAAAAAGAAACGCCATCTCCCCGTCGGGGAATTGAACCCCGGTCTCCCGCGTGACAGGCGGGGATACTGACCACTATACTAACGAGGACTGCTTGCAAACTGTGGCGCTCAACCTAGGTGTCGTGGGGATCATGACTGCAATAGGAAGGCTTGATGGAGTTGCTGGGGATATTCCTTCTGGGCTCCTGCTTTGGTGTCTTGCCCCCTAGTCCTCAATCTCTAAGGGGCATTGCCCCTCCTTGGAGCACCTAGATTGACATGAAAAAGACAGGGACTTTGCCAATGTTGTGGTGACGGGGGCTACACGCATTGGAAAGCTCCCAAGCACACAACGCAGCTGAATGCTGCCTGAGATTGCTTCAAAAACCTTCCACTCTTCACAAGGCCTGAGGGCCCGAGGCAGACTCAGGCCAGTTCCTGGGCTTTTCGGTTGGGTGAACGAAGCGTCTTGCACCATGACTGGGAAAGTCCTGTTGAGGCCACTCTTACCTTGAAGGCATAATATAACAATCTACCTTCCTCTGCTCGGTAGCGGATCCTTTGCTCGGGTAAGCTGAGATGTCCTACAGCATTTGACGTGCCATTAAAGCCAACGCAGACGTGGTCAAAAAGGAAAGGTAAACAAGGGCCTGGCCCGTACGGGGATCGAACCCGCGACCTTGGCGTTATTAGCACCACGCTCTAACCAACTGAGCTAACCGGCCACCTTTGGCCATGGTACTCACTCCTGTCACAGGATCGCGCGGGTCACCTCAAATGGTCCAGAAAATGTTCTCGTTTTAGGGTTGACTCGGAGGCCGTGCTTGGAAAAAAAAGGAAACGCCATCTCCCCGTCGGGGAATTGAACCCCGGTCTCCCGCGTGACAGGCGGGGATACTGACCACTATACTAACGAGGACTGCTTGCAAACCGTGGCGCTCAACCTAGGTGTCGTGGGGATCATGACTGCAATAGGAAGGCTTGATGGAGTTGCTGGGGATATTCCTTCTGGGCTCCTGCTTTGGTGTCTTGCCCCCTAGTCCTCAATCTCTAAGGGGCATTGCCCCTCCTTGGAGCACCTAGATTGACATGAAAAAGACAGGGACTTTGCCAATGTTGTGGTGACGGGGGCTACACGCATTGGAAAGCTCCCAAGCACACAACGCAGCTGAATGCTGCCTGAGATTGCTTCAAAAACCTTCCACTCTTCACAAGGCCTGAGGGCCCGAGGCAGACTCAGGCCAGTTCCTGGGCTTTTCGGTTGGGTGAACGAAGCGTCTTGCACCATGACTGGGAAAGTCCTGTTGAGGCCACTCTTACCTTGAAGGCATAATATAACAATCTACCTTCCTCTGCTCGGTAGCGGATCCTTTGCTCGGGTAAGCTGAGATGTCCTACAGCATTTGACGTGCCATTAAAGCCAACGCAGACGTGGTCAAAAAGGAAAGGTAAACAAGGGCCTGGCCCGTACGGGGATCGAACCCGCGACCTTGGCGTTATTAGCACCACGCTCTAACCAACTGAGCTAACCGGCCACCTTTGGCCATGGTACTCACTCCTGTCACAGGATCGCGCGGGTCACCTCAAATGGTCCAGAAAATGTTCTCGTTTTAGGGTTGACTCGGAGGCCGTGCTTGGAAAAAAAAGGAAACGCCATCTCCCCGTCGGGGAATTGAACCCCGGTCTCCCGCGTGACAGGCGGGGATACTGACCACTATACTAACGAGGACTGCTTGCAAACCGTGGCGCTCAACCTAGGTGTCGTGGGGATCATGACTGCAATAGGAAGGCTTGATGGAGTTGCTGGGGATATTCCTTCTGGGCTCCTGCTTTGGTGTCTTGCCCCCTAGTCCTCAATCTCTAAGGGGCATTGCCCCTCCTTGGAGCACCTAGATTGACATGAAAAAGACAGGGACTTTGCCAATGTTGTGGTGACGGGGGCTACACGCATTGGAAAGCTCCCAAGCACACAACGCAGCTGAATGCTGCCTGAGATTGCTTCAAAAACCTTCCACTCTTCACAAGGCCTGAGGGCCCGAGGCAGACTCAGGCCAGTTCCTGGGCTTTTCGGTTGGGTGAACGAAGCGTCTTGCACCATGACTGGGAAAGTCCTGTTGAGGCCACTCTTACCTTGAAGGCATAATATAACAATCTACCTTCCTCTGCTCGGTAGCGGATCCTTTGCTCGGGTAAGCTGAGATGTCCTACAGCATTTGACGTGCCATTAAAGCCAACGCAGACGTGGTCAAAAAGGAAAGGTAAACAAGGGCCTGGCCCGTACGGGGATCGAACCCGCGACCTTGGCGTTATTAGCACCACGCTCTAACCAACTGAGCTAACCGGCCACCTTTGGCCATGGTACTCACTCCTGTCACAGGATCGCGCGGGTCACCTCAAATGGTCCAGAAAATGTTCTCGTTTTAGGGTTGACTCGGAGGCCTTGCTTGGAAAAAAAAAGAAACGCCATCTCCCCGTCGGGGAATTGAACCCCGGTCTCCCGCGTGACAGGCGGGGATACTGACCACTATACTAACGAGGACTGCTTGCAAACTGTGGCGCTCAACCTAGGTGTCGTGGGGATCATGACTGCAATAGGAAGGCTTGATGGAGTTGCTGGGGATATTCCTTCTGGGCTCCTGCTTTGGTGTCTTGCCCCCTAGTCCTCAATCTCTAAGGGGCATTGCCCCTCCTTGGAGCACCTAGATTGACATGAAAAAGACAGGGACTTTGCCAATGTTGTGGTGACGGGGGCTACACGCATTGGAAAGCTCCCAAGCACACAACGCAGCTGAATGCTGCCTGAGATTGCTTCAAAAACCTTCCACTCTTCACAAGGCCTGAGGGCCCGAGGCAGACTCAGGCCAGTTCCTGGGCTTTTCGGTTGGGTGAACGAAGCGTCTTGCACCATGACTGGGAAAGTCCTGTTGAGGCCACTCTTACCTTGAAGGCATAATATAACAATCTACCTTCCTCTGCTCGGTAGCGGATCCTTTGCTCGGGTAAGCTGAGATGTCCTACAGCATTTGACGTGCCATTAAAGCCAACGCAGACGTGGTCAAAAAGGAAAGGTAAACAAGGGCCTGGCCCGTACGGGGATCGAACCCGCGACCTTGGCGTTATTAGCACCACGCTCTAACCAACTGAGCTAACCGGCCACCTTTGGCCATGGTACTCACTCCTGTCACAGGATCGCGCGGGTCACCTCAAATGGTCCAGAAAATGTTCTCGTTTTAGGGTTGACTCGGAGGCCGTGCTTGGAAAAAAAAGGAAACGCCATCTCCCCGTCGGGGAATTGAACCCCGGTCTCCCGCGTGACAGGCGGGGATACTGACCACTATACTAACGAGGACTGCTTGCAAACCGTGGCGCTCAACCTAGGTGTCGTGGGGATCATGACTGCAATAGGAAGGCTTGATGGAGTTGCTGGGGATATTCCTTCTGGGCTCCTGCTTTGGTGTCTTGCCCCCTAGTCCTCAATCTCTAAGGGGCATTGCCCCTCCTTGGAGCACCTAGATTGACATGAAAAAGACAGGGACTTTGCCAATGTTGTGGTGACGGGGGCTACACGCATTGGAAAGCTCCCAAGCACACAACGCAGCTGAATGCTGCCTGAGATTGCTTCAAAAACCTTCCACTCTTCACAAGGCCTGAGGGCCCGAGGCAGACTCAGGCCAGTTCCTGGGCTTTTCGGTTGGGTGAACGAAGCGTCTTGCACCATGACTGGGAAAGTCCTGTTGAGGCCACTCTTACCTTGAAGGCATAATATAACAATCTACCTTCCTCTGCTCGGTAGCGGATCCTTTGCTCGGGTAAGCTGAGATGTCCTACAGCATTTGACGTGCCATTAAAGCCAACGCAGACGTGGTCAAAAAGGAAAGGTAAACAAGGGCCTGGCCCGTACGGGGATCGAACCCGCGACCTTGGCGTTATTAGCACCACGCTCTAACCAACTGAGCTAACCGGCCACCTTTGGCCATGGTACTCACTCCTGTCACAGGATCGCGCGGGTCACCTCAAATGGTCCAGAAAATGTTCTCGTTTTAGGGTTGACTCGGAGGCCGTGCTTGGAAAAAAAAGGAAACGCCATCTCCCCGTCGGGGAATTGAACCCCGGTCTCCCGCGTGACAGGCGGGGATACTGACCACTATACTAACGAGGACTGCTTGCAAACCGTGGCGCTCAACCTAGGTGTCGTGGGGATCATGACTGCAATAGGAAGGCTTGATGGAGTTGCTGGGGATATTCCTTCTGGGCTCCTGCTTTGGTGTCTTGCCCCCTAGTCCTCAATCTCTAAGGGGCATTGCCCCTCCTTGGAGCACCTAGATTGACATGAAAAAGACAGGGACTTTGCCAATGTTGTGGTGACGGGGGCTACACGCATTGGAAAGCTCCCAAGCACACAACGCAGCTGAATGCTGCCTGAGATTGCTTCAAAAACCTTCCACTCTTCACAAGGCCTGAGGGCCCGAGGCAGACTCAGGCCAGTTCCTGGGCTTTTCGGTTGGGTGAACGAAGCGTCTTGCACCATGACTGGGAAAGTCCTGTTGAGGCCACTCTTACCTTGAAGGCATAATATAACAATCTACCTTCCTCTGCTCGGTAGCGGATCCTTTGCTCGGGTAAGCTGAGATGTCCTACAGCATTTGACGTGCCATTAAAGCCAACGCAGACGTGGTCAAAAAGGAAAGGTAAACAAGGGCCTGGCCCGTACGGGGATCGAACCCGCGACCTTGGCGTTATTAGCACCACGCTCTAACCAACTGAGCTAACCGGCCACCTTTGGCCATGGTACTCACTCCTGTCACAGGATCGCGCGGGTCACCTCAAATGGTCCAGAAAATGTTCTCGTTTTAGGGTTGACTCGGAGGCCTTGCTTGGAAAAAAAAAGAAACGCCATCTCCCCGTCGGGGAATTGAACCCCGGTCTCCCGCGTGACAGGCGGGGATACTGACCACTATACTAACGAGGACTGCTTGCAAACTGTGGCGCTCAACCTAGGTGTCGTGGGGATCATGACTGCAATAGGAAGGCTTGATGGAGTTGCTGGGGATATTCCTTCTGGGCTCCTGCTTTGGTGTCTTGCCCCCTAGTCCTCAATCTCTAAGGGGCATTGCCCCTCCTTGGAGCACCTAGATTGACATGAAAAAGACAGGGACTTTGCCAATGTTGTGGTGACGGGGGCTACACGCATTGGAAAGCTCCCAAGCACACAACGCAGCTGAATGCTGCCTGAGATTGCTTCAAAAACCTTCCACTCTTCACAAGGCCTGAGGGCCCGAGGCAGACTCAGGCCAGTTCCTGGGCTTTTCGGTTGGGTGAACGAAGCGTCTTGCACCATGACTGGGAAAGTCCTGTTGAGGCCACTCTTACCTTGAAGGCATAATATAACAATCTACCTTCCTCTGCTCGGTAGCGGATCCTTTGCTCGGGTAAGCTGAGATGTCCTACAGCATTTGACGTGCCATTAAAGCCAACGCAGACGTGGTCAAAAAGGAAAGGTAAACAAGGGCCTGGCCCGTACGGGGATCGAACCCGCGACCTTGGCGTTATTAGCACCACGCTCTAACCAACTGAGCTAACCGGCCACCTTTGGCCATGGTACTCACTCCTGTCACAGGATCGCGCGGGTCACCTCAAATGGTCCAGAAAATGTTCTCGTTTTAGGGTTGACTCGGAGGCCTTGCTTGGAAAAAAAAAGAAACGCCATCTCCCCGTCGGGGAATTGAACCCCGGTCTCCCGCGTGACAGGCGGGGATACTGACCACTATACTAACGAGGACTGCTTGCAAACTGTGGCGCTCAACCTAGGTGTCGTGGGGATCATGACTGCAATAGGAAGGCTTGATGGAGTTGCTGGGGATATTCCTTCTGGGCTCCTGCTTTGGTGTCTTGCCCCCTAGTCCTCAATCTCTAAGGGGCATTGCCCCTCCTTGGAGCACCTAGATTGACATGAAAAAGACAGGGACTTTGCCAATGTTGTGGTGACGGGGGCTACACGCATTGGAAAGCTCCCAAGCACACAACGCAGCTGAATGCTGCCTGAGATTGCTTCAAAAACCTTCCACTCTTCACAAGGCCTGAGGGCCCGAGGCAGACTCAGGCCAGTTCCTGGGCTTTTCGGTTGGGTGAACGAAGCGTCTTGCACCATGACTGGGAAAGTCCTGTTGAGGCCACTCTTACCTTGAAGGCATAATATAACAATCTACCTTCCTCTGCTCGGTAGCGGATCCTTTGCTCGGGTAAGCTGAGATGTCCTACAGCATTTGACGTGCCATTAAAGCCAACGCAGACGTGGTCAAAAAGGAAAGGTAAACAAGGGCCTGGCCCGTACGGGGATCGAACCCGCGACCTTGGCGTTATTAGCACCACGCTCTAACCAACTGAGCTAACCGGCCACCTTTGGCCATGGTACTCACTCCTGTCACAGGATCGCGCGGGTCACCTCAAATGGTCCAGAAAATGTTCTCGTTTTAGGGTTGACTCGGAGGCCGTGCTTGGAAAAAAAAGGAAACGCCATCTCCCCGTCGGGGAATTGAACCCCGGTCTCCCGCGTGACAGGCGGGGATACTGACCACTATACTAACGAGGACTGCTTGCAAACCGTGGCGCTCAACCTAGGTGTCGTGGGGATCATGACTGCAATAGGAAGGCTTGATGGAGTTGCTGGGGATATTCCTTCTGGGCTCCTGCTTTGGTGTCTTGCCCCCTAGTCCTCAATCTCTAAGGGGCATTGCCCCTCCTTGGAGCACCTAGATTGACATGAAAAAGACAGGGACTTTGCCAATGTTGTGGTGACGGGGGCTACACGCATTGGAAAGCTCCCAAGCACACAACGCAGCTGAATGCTGCCTGAGATTGCTTCAAAAACCTTCCACTCTTCACAAGGCCTGAGGGCCCGAGGCAGACTCAGGCCAGTTCCTGGGCTTTTCGGTT